>MQTX01000218.1:379576-443096 GCA_009735665.1 Angiostrongylus cantonensis | reverse complement strand
CATCACTACCCGATTTTCTCACCTTCTCACAGCCTCATCATGGCAAGCTATGTAAAGTTGTGGATCTAGTGACCAATCTCTAGCCATGAAATACTGCACTTCGAGCAGTCGTTTCTCGCATATCGGATTCATGTCTGAACTATCTATATGCCTCATTAGACATGTCAATGTTGCTGCCTCCGAACTAGCGTCACGAGCACAAATTCCTGAAAACTTATCAGTTGCAATTTTGAAGCTCTTGTGGCACAACTGAAAACTACGAATAAAAATGAAGTAAAAAGCCTTTCAATCGCAGCAAACAACTTCTCGCTTTTCCATTGTCACACTATTTTCTCTTAAAACAACCATTATAAATCGAACAAACCATCAATTAGTGTTCTACATGATCCATACAAAACCTTGTCCACTTTGTAGTTTGAACCAATATCAGCAACCTATAAACGGAATTTATTTGTGAAATTGGTTCTGAAGAACGAAACAAAACTGAGATCTCAAGAGGCTCACTTTAATCACTTCCTTGACTGCTTGCATACATTGAGGCCCAAGTTGTAAATTCTTATCAGAAGCCTGTCAACATCAAACAATAAGCGAGTCGAAACACAGAAAAATATCAATTAAATTAAACCCTTATGCTATATTTTCAAATGGGTTCTCACCGAAGCGTGCTCCATCAGACAATGTAGTGTACGTCCTTCCGCTTCTATGTCTCCTTTGGGACTACACCACTTATCA
The DNA here is from genome assembly GCA_009735665.1 of Angiostrongylus cantonensis. Taxonomy (NCBI): domain Eukaryota; kingdom Metazoa; phylum Nematoda; class Chromadorea; order Rhabditida; family Metastrongylidae; genus Angiostrongylus; species Angiostrongylus cantonensis. Next base: position 442,364 of record MQTX01000218.1, on the reverse strand, counting down.
ATTTCCTAAAAAAAAACATGTGGAAACAAAAATGAAATCTACAAAACCATCCGTGATGCCGGTCCGTCAATCTCCTTTGACGTTACTTTCAAAACGTCCCTTAAGTTCCATCGAGGATACAAAACGAGTAACTGTAAACGTTAGCTAATATAGATGCAAATGCAATCCAGTAGATATGCTCAATAATAGAACATGCATTACGGCTAATATTAAGGAAACCAAAAAAGAAGACACTGAAATACAACTATAACGATGAAGAGATATTTGCAAAACTCCGAACCCCAGGTGTCTACGTTGGGGAACGATCACGTTATTACCCTTTCTAAGGGCTAACGCTTTCACCACCGCACCATGCGGGACCTTCGTTAGGCCTGTCACTCAGCTTATTTTCTACCTACGAGTGCCATTGGCAATCAACTATCAATGGGAATAATCCGGGGAGCTCAAATCGGCATTGAACCCAGTTTACCTGAGGCTGTATTTGAAATCACAATGTTAGCTTTTTAGTTGCTGCCTACTACAATTTCTCACGGCAAAGTACTATGTAAAACAACAGGCACTGAAATATTACGAAAGCACAAGAGAAAGAAGCACCCTGCATAACCCGAAAATGTTTATATCACTTACGGTCGAACAGCGCATCACCAACTCAGGAGACATGCGGAATTCTGTCAGCATCATCTGACGGTGTTTCACCATTTCATGCTGGCATGACATTGAAGGTGGATTCATATTCTGAAGAGCGAAATATCCGAAGAAGTACTGTTGAACAAATATGCAGGAAGTGAAGCAAGGAAGTGCAAATATTAAAGGCAAGTGCTAAAGTACCTTATCATTATAAGCTGCATTTTCCAAACACAACAGTATCCAAGCGAGGTGGAAATCAGCAGCTGCTTCGAGTTGACTTTGAGGCTGACATTTGTAACTTAAAGGCAAAACTAGTATTGTTTACGAGATTGTCAAAAAGTTTAAAAAAGAAATTGCGACAGAAGACCGTCATAATTCAAGAGAACGTAAATCAAGTGGCGGTTTACAGCCCCACAATGTTCATATATCTTGTGATAGCTCACGTATATGCGCGAAAATATAGAGAAAGTGCCCTCGGTACGTTGCAGTTAGGATAGAACAACTTACTTGAATACTTGGACGACCCTTCCTCGGTGGTTGTGCAGGCCTCAGCATATTCTCCATTTTTCGGAGTTTTGCTGATTTAGCCACTGTCTCCCTGGAGTCCCTAAGTAGGCCAAGCCAAAGTCTGCCCGAGATCGTCACCATCACAGGCAATAGCAGCCCTTGCAGATCAGAGAAAGATTTGCTACCACACGACTAGTTTGATACTAGGACGGTGGCGGTTCCTGATATTGGTGTACTTGTAGCTGGCCTTTTTGGCTGAAACATCGAACTTCTCCAATTGGAATACCTTGCCGGCCGATTAATATCCCATTGTATACTGCAGCCCGACACCCAGGAACACCTTCCGGCCACGATAAGGCGGTAAACCGTTGGGAGGTGATAGAACTTCATCACAACGTAACCCGATAGAGAGCATAATCAAATAAGCCTTTCTACATAACCCTTCACATATCTATTTTCCCCAAAAGCAACTCATGTAGATAATGGAAAGTGATTTGAAGTCCACTGCTAAAGAAAATGGACTTCGTATTCCGAACAACATCCGGAAACCCCCACTAGATTAAACTGCCACGTAAGTTGATGGAATGCAACGACGATGCGCACCTGTATCAAGAAAGTCTCATTAAATTTATTACTTGATGATATGATGATATTTCTAGCCACTTACTCCAGCATTTCCCTCTCGCATGCTTTCACAAGTGGATGTGCCATGCGATAATCACGTCCCATCATGTATGCGCGCTCAGCCAGAATGTTCGCGCACTAAAACAACTAAAATTTTGAGCAGATAGTAGAAAGTTAGCAATCGTTTGAAGAATAATGTCAAGAGTCTCCTACAGAAATACCTCAGGTCCCATAAACTGATTGTTTCTATTCATCATAAGACATTGAAATATCTTGCCTTGACCGGCTGGAACATCTTTGCAGAAACGCTGAAAGCACAAAGTGGTTCAAATTCGCTGGAAATTCTTACTTTATTTCAAACAAGAATCTACACACTTTTAAGACAGCACGAGTAAACAGTTATTGAGACACTACACATTCTAGTTATCGAGATTTCATGGACATACCCTGCAAAGTATGGGCGTTTCATTTGGGCACAACCCAATTCCCCTGCGTGCGTTGTCAATTATTCCATTTTATTCTTGACTGATGAGGGCACGTGCAGCGCAGTGGTCGGAGGCGCCTGCAATACACATGGGACCGGTCCCCACGCGCCAGTCAAACCACGCTCCCCCATCTCTCCGAAGTCGACAAATTGCTACCAGACTTCTCTGGAAGGTGGAAGGCAGCACTGGCTTGATACATCGGTAGACTATCTTGAGCCATTTTAACGGCCAGATATGCATCCAGTTATCTCCAACGATATGTAATGGAATCGAATACCTGACGTATCCCTCAGGGATAGATCAACGCCTAGAGCTCAATCCTCTTTTATTCCTGACTTTAAAACTTTATGACAATACTTTTTTGACCTTAAAATAAATGAAAGTAATTCGACATCATCAATCTATTATGCTTCTCGCGAAGATCAGACAATTTCCTGCAGTCTCTTTAGGGAAACTTGGAGCTTCAGCGAGTACCGAGAAAATCCCGTTGTACGCTCACGATGAGCACCGAACGAACCCGTGAAATTATCCCGAATGGAATCAGCAGAAATGACACCTTCGTGGTGACGGCATATCACCATCATATAATTATAGGCGCCCCGATTTGGTCATATTTTTTAAAAAAAAACCGCCAGCTAACTGCTCTCAGACGGGAAAATTTGCAACAAAGTAGTTTCCACAAGAATGATCTGCGAAAAATGACTGCAAGTAAGGAATCCTCTGCCCCATGTCTATCAAGATGAGGTTCTCAAGAAAGGATCTCTCCAATGAAAAAAAAAAAATACTACTGCGAAACGGAGACTAAACGAGTGTGTCAAAGCCAAAACAGACCATTTCGAACAATTTATGTGAACCATATTTTTTACTTGATCATGGAGTTAAAGAGGGCAAAAACCACGGAAAATTAATAACTAGAAACGAAGGTTTAGCACGTCTAATCAAACCTATACCTATCCTTCAATCTGTATTTATGATTGCACCTAATATATATATATATATATTAAAAATAAAAAAAGGGATAAAACTCTCGGCGTTGATCAATCTCCAAAGGATGCGCCATGCATTCGACCTCGTCAAACATCGTTTGGAGGTGATTGAATGCATATCTAGCCTTTACAATGAGTCGTGGTGGCCTATCGATGTATCGAGCCAGTGCTGCTATCCTCCCAAACATGTTTGATACCAATATCGATCCTATGTGTAATGCAGGGCGCTTTCGACCACTTCGCTACACGCGCCTTACATGGAGTATGTATAATACGTAAATAACTGTATAATCATGAAACTTCAACTGATTCTCAAAATTATAACCTAGCTTAGTTAGATTTAAATGTAAATTGCGAAAAATATCAATTTAAAAGATAAACCTTTTCGGGCCACAAATGTAATTTTCCAAAAAATATAAGTAAAAATACACTACCTCTCTATCTTCTCTACAAGCAAAGAACATCGGTCTGTCCAAATGAAAATCATCAGTTTGCATTTCAGCTAATCGCATCACCTGAAGGAAATAAAACATTCTGATAAAAAGTGTGAGCATGAAGTGTATACGCAGAGCCAATTTTTCACTAAGTGTCGGTGGGAAATCAATACAAATTTTTCCAGAAACTCATAAAGAGTAGATGGAAAAGATTTTCTAACCAAACTACGAAACAATTCGGTATAATCAGTAAAAATCTCGTGAAACTTCAGTGCAAAAAGCATTCTCAACGCTGGTACTGTTCAAAACTGTACATTTTTCCTAACGGCTAACTCAGTATTGTAAATCTCAAACTCAAACTATTTTTAAAAAAAACCTTTTAGGCAAAAGTAAATAAAAAAAGTTGTGGAGAAACCTCATGTCTGCACGGCGCATCAAGCAAATGAAGTGGGTCGGCGAGTTCTTTCGACTGTTTGACTACATTGCTGATCAAACATTCTAGAGCCATCCCTATAAAAAAGTTAACGGTGGTATGTTAATCGAACAGTTCGAACCATCACAGACTTTATAACAGGTTATAAGTCAAGCTACATAGAAGAATGAATGGACATCATAGTCAGAAACTAGTCAATACACAAAAGAGAACTGGATATTGGGAAATTCACGAATCATTTATTATTAAAATTTTATCTAATAATGACTACCTAAACTGACAACATAGTTTCTATACCATAAACTAACTGCATCGGGGAAGTTGACAGCACTTTTTTTCTAAGCCAATGGTTTTGTGCCAGACAAGATGTTGGTTAGTGCTTAGAAGACCAGCGCCAACTCATTCGCATAACGCTACCTTGTGTATGAGGAACTCTCACTCCTTTATGCGCGTTGTATGGTGTTAACGTTTCACATCCCAGCTTGCTCAACGTAGGACCACATTTGTCAACAAACGGGCCAATAAGGCGGAAATCCGAAAAAGCCAATCTCTCAGTGCGTTCTAAAATAGGCAAAAATCATTGGTCTAATTTAACCACCACTTCGAATATTTACAGAACCGCTTTCTAAAACCTACAAAATAGTAAATTAAGAATTTATGAAAAACATTAAACCAGGGGATACACATGTGAAGAATAACTCGAAAGACCGACTTTATACAAAGATCGGCATAAATGCTCGATATATTTATTTATATGTTCTTATAAACCAATCTTGCTCAGCTGAGGCGAGGTCGGCACAAGCTGTCGCCGCTGTTTTCCTTCCTATCATTGGCGTTGTTGTTGTTGCTGTTGTTTGTCGATGGCTGACGTTTCGGCGATTTCGCCTTCCTCAGAACCATGCTCTTACGAGTGGGACCAACAACAACAACAATCTGTACCAACCTCGCATTAGCTTGATCAATCTCTAAGGGAGGGGCCATGCCATGTATTCGACTTCCTTAAGCATCCTTTGGGGGTGATTGAATGCTTATCTGGTATTATCAATTACTCGCGGTAGCGTACCGATGTATCGAGCCAGTGCTGCTGCTGCTGGTGTGTGTGTGTGTGTGTGTATGTGTATGTGTATCTGTGTATGTGTGTGTATGTGTGTGTATGTGTATGTATGTGTACGTGTACGTGTATGTGTGTATGTGTATATGTATGTGTATGTGTGTATATGTGTGTATACGTGTGTATGTGTATGTGTGTATACGTGTATGTGTATATACCATGCTCTTACGAGTGGGACCAACAACAACAACAATCTGTACCAACCTCGCATTAGCTTGATCAATCTCTAAGGGAGGGGCCATGCCATGTATTCGACTTCCTTAAGCATCCTTTGGGGGTGATTGAATGCTTATCTGGTATTATCAATTACTCGCGGTAGCGTACCGATGTATCGAGCCAGTGCTGCTGCTGCTGGTGTGTGTGTGTGTGTGTGTATGTGTATGTGTATCTGTGTATGTGTGTGTATGTGTGTGTATGTGTATGTATGTGTACGTGTACGTGTATGTGTGTATGTGTATATGTATGTGTATGTGTGTATATGTGTGTATACGTGTGTATGTGTATGTGTGTATACGTGTATGTGTATATGTGTGTTGTGTATTTGTGTATGTGTGTGTATGTGTGTATGTGTGTATGTGTATGTGTACGTGTATGTGTATGTGTATATGTATGTGTATGTGTATATGTATGTGTATGTGTGTATATGTGTGCATACGTGTGTATGTGTGTATGTGTGTATATGTGTGTATATGTGTAAATGTGTGTGTATATGTGTGTATGTGTGTATATTGCAAGGCGCTTCCGACCACTGCGCCACACGCGGCCCTCTCAGTTCATAAGAACATGTAAATAAATATATGTGAAGAATGTATTCAATGTAGCCAAACTTTACAAGCGTGTCATCTTATAGCTAAGCCTTCTTTATATTGCGTATAGACACTGAAGAAACTCACGCAAAAAAGCATGGCACTGTGATGTGGTTGTAACGTTTGGAATGAAATCAAACAAACAACTAATCGCATACCCAGGTTGCGTTAGCTCAGCACATTTTGCCATTGCTGAAACGGTGATAAGTACGACCCTTTCCACAAAGGACATAACCACTTCAATATATCTTGCGGTAGAAATTCACCAATTCTTTCGATAGACATCGAGCGACGATAAAGAAATATCAACCAGTCAAAACTGGAAACTGTTATTAGATTATACCTGGGATTTTTGCCATCTCTTCTTTGCAGTACTCCTTTGCAGCATTAGTAAATCGCTCATCTTGAGTAAGTTTTAGCTGAAAAACAGATAAAATAAGAAAATAAGAAACAATTACACACTTCAGCAGCGTCGTTAGAAGATGGTGACAATACGATAGTTCTGTCGAGCGATAAAATAAGAACGACGAATAAATTTTTCTGCGAATTGCCCCGTTTGTCAAAGCAAAAATTCAGCGCTCAAAGTGTCATCACATTAGCAAGAATCCTCTTTCTCCATACGAAATAATACAAAAATTCCTCACTTTAGCAATACACTAGAGAACGTAGTTGTCAAACAAAAGAAAAGCCTAACCTTGAATTGCCAAACAAGATCCTCACACTGCCTAGCAAGAGTTGCAGACTCAGTTTGCCCTGCATCTTGAAGACACTCAATGATTGACAAATCATTTTTTAAATCGACACCTTCCTAAAGAGATAAGCGCTAAATTGGATTTAAAAGAGCTATTTCACTACAGTTTCATCAAAAAGCTCGAAAATCACACGTACTTTGACACAAAGACGATGAATATCGTCCTTACATGCGTCAAAGCTCATCAACCTTTCATCGTTAGCGGCAGCAGAGTTAGTTTCACTAAAAAAAAAAGTGAAGCAAGAGTAAATAAAAAAGATGAAGCCTTCGGCGTTGATCAATTCTTGATGGACGCGCTATGCACTCGACTTCATTAAGCATAGTTTAAAGATGATTGAATGCATATCTAGCCTTTACAATGACTCGCGGTGGCCTACCGATGTATCGACCTAGTACTGCTATCTTCCCAGACAAGTCTGATACCAATGTGCCGACCCTGGAGGTGAGCCATGGTGGCTGGGATCGACCCCACGTGTGTATCGCAGGACACCTCCAACCACTGCGCTGCACGCACCACGTTAAGAAGTAGAATTTGTAACACAAGACCTTCAGCGATAAGTGCCAGAGATAAAAACGATTCCAGATTCAAATAAAAATGTTACCAACAATGATAACCGATAGCATTAGTTAATGCACTTACCCTTGTTGATGTAACTCTGTTTTGTCAACTGGAGACTTTACTTGCTGGTCTAGACCTTAATTAGAATACTAATTAGCACTACAATCCAGGTGCAAAAAATAATGCAAAAGCCTAATTGCACGCAAAAAAAGTATAAAAACTGCAATAATGAAGCAAAATGAAAAAATCAGCTAGCTGGTTACTACTGCACGTGAGATTGAACTAATACAAAAATCAAAAGAAAACCAATGATTGTCGCTGAGCACGACACTTAGATATTTGCAAAATGATCTAGGATTCCAAATGATAAACTACTAACCATCTGCGGAACTGCTGAAAATCCCAAGGCAGGCGAGGACGACGAACAGCATCCGCTCTGCTGGTATCCCAACGATGATGGCGCACGAAGCTGTTAACAAATACAGATAGTTTTTGGAAAACAGAATTAGCATTATAAAAGTCAAACAAACGCTTCAGAACGATAGTTCCACATAAAATGATGACAAAGTTATCAATAACACCGCGAACCAAAGCGAAAGCAATAGGCGAACCATTAACTCGGGCAGTCAAATGTTTGAAAAAGAGTAATAAGTGTTGTTACTGGAAGTGCTCAAACACCTAAGCCCAAAACTACTTTTTGACAATTTATAATGATTTTGAAATCATAGCAGTATTTGAAGAGTTGGGGCCTACGCCGTCCATATTATAAAAGAAGCTTTACTCCGCCATTGAATTATATGAGCGATAATTACAAGATCTACGGCTTCTCAAAAAAAACCCACCGCTTTTTTTTGTTTTTGCTGTTGAGGTGTTTGACCTAGTAAGTTGCGTATTGGTGTACCCTTCCAGGCTCTGAAGAAGGCGATTTTGCCGAAACGCCAGCTGCGATTGTGTTGTATGTGTGTTATTGTATGGAAGTAAACGTATACGTAATATTATCATAATTCTAAACATATTTAGAAATAAAACACTCAGATAAAACTATAACTCTCTCGAATACAGAATTTCAATTTTTGAAGTCTCGAAAGCAGACACAGTATCTGCAAACTTAAAGGCAGATTGGCGAACACTATCACTTCCTGCTGGACGGAATGACACTTCTTCAGTTCATTCCGTGCTCGAAATATGGACCTTGAAACAATCGTGGAGAAAAAATTACATGACTATGATCGACTATAGAGAACCATAGCCCCATTTTTATAGAATGAGAACTCTTTTATAATCCAGGCAAAAATCTCTAGACCTTAATGACCTTTATAACAAATGATAACATCTAATATGTTTTGACATATGGTAGCTTAAAGCTAGAATTTGCCACCACACATACAATGCATAGCATTGAATGCATCTTGGCCACTGAGTGTCAAGTGTGGACGATTATTTCTTAAATATTAGTGAGAGACCGTAGCACAGCAATCTGGATAAATAAATAAAGACATTCCTATTCAAACAAACTAAAGAAGAAAAACTAAGCTGCAAATACACAATGCATATGTTACGACTTGTCACGGCAATGATAGTACAAAAAGAAAATGAACGCTGATACAAAGCAGAAATTTTGTTTCAACTATAATGGAACTCCTCCCAACGGTTTACCGCCTCATGATGGCAAGGAGGTGTTCATGGGTGTGGGGATACGATGTGCAGCTGGGGAATTCACCACCCACGAAGGGTCTCCCAGGAGAAGGAGCCCAGCGTTTTAATCAGGAAACCCAGCTAACAGTAAACCAATAGCGGGATCCACCACCGTGCTGGTATAAGACTAGTCACAAGGAGGCAAATCTCCCTCTGATCCACAAAGACGGCGACTGCTTGCGCTGGTGACGATCTCCGGCAGAGTTTGGTCCGGTTGAATTCGGAACTAAAGAGAAACAAAATGGTTAAACAAGCAAAACTTCGAAACAATGGAAATTATGCTGGAGCCAGCACAACCAGTGAAGATGAGTCATCCACGTATCCAAGCAAGTATAATGAAACTATTCCCGCACGATGCAGAAGGGATTCATGAGTTCATTAGTTTTCACGAAGTTTTTCATTTCGTGAAAGACGTCTCGAGCACAGTGATTAGATGGTTCTCTGCAATACACGCATATGGTATCTAGTTCCATCTCGACTCCTCTTAAGGGTCGCTGAATAAGATCAGACCAGTCTCGATAGATAAAACACTGATTTGATACGCGGGAAAGTTCACGCTAATCAGTGCCTATGCCAAACACGCATTCAATCACCCGTACGATACATAGTTCTTCCCTCGGGGAATCATCAACGGTCACATCTTACGCTTAAACCTCGTTATGTGTAGTATCTGCAGATGGGAAGGAAACCAAAAATACAATGGAAATAAAATATCCAAGAATTAATATCCACCCGCCTCCCAACGGTTTACTGCACCATCGTGGTTGGTAGGTGAGCCTGGGTGTCGGGCTGGGATAGAGAACGGGGAATCTATCCACTAGCAGGGCTCCAGGCTGAGGAGTCCGACGTTTCAATTAAGAAGCCCAGCTAAGAGTAAACCAATACCAGGATAGGTCACCGTCCTGATACCAAACTAGTCGCGTGGTGGCAAATATCCCTATGATCCATAAGGGCGGCGACTCTCTGAAAAAAATACTCTCTCGGAAAGAAATAGAGATTATGCTGGGGCCCGGGACGAGCCTTAAAGGTATGGAAGTAATTAAAGTAATATCCACTCCATTTTGTAATACGTAATTCATCAAATCTGCTTTTCTTGTTGAATTTTGCACCAGCACAATACAGTGAAGATTAATTGAAAAAGGAAGAGAACACTGAAATAGAAATGAGAAAAACAAAAACTTGTGAAATCAAACGATACAAAACGTAAATTCAAAGGCATAAAACAGTATTTAAAACAAAACGTCCGAGCACTAATCAAGAACATTTGGCATACTAAAGAACGTGGAAATAAGAAAGGAAATCCACTTAAACTAGAATATTTGAAGGTTTGAACATAACGACGAATCTCTGACTTACAGGGTTGATAAGATCGAGCTCAGCATGTAGGTCCAAACAAAAAAAGAAAGAAAAAAGACCTCCTCCTCAAAGAAATGCATACTTTAGCCAATTTTTCGTACACCACACAAATAGAAAATGAAAAGATAAACATAGACCAAGTTGTAATTGATAAGTGACATATGAGAGCGCGCGTAGCGTAGTGGTCGGATGCGCTCTGCAATACATATATGACCGATTCCCTCAGCAAAGGCTCACCAAGCCTTCCATCCCTCCAGGGTCGGCAACTTGGTACCAGTCTTGTCTGGGAGGATAGCAGCACTGACTCGACACATCTATAGGCCACCGCGGGTCATTGAAAGTCCAGATGTGCACTCAATTATCTCTAACGATACTTAATGAAGTCGAATGCTCGGCGCAGCCCTCAGAAATAGATCGACGCCGACAGCTTTATCCTTTATCTTTTTATAAGTCACAGAACTAAACTGACAATTAGGCTCTCTGAATAAGAAATGGCCCACTCCGTCCGCTTCTTTCACCCAATTTTTTGGCGGAATTACGAGTAGTCGCAACCTGAGCATGATTGATAAAGACAAATCTTCAGATTCTCTTCTGCGTCTCACAATGAGGAGAAAAGAATAGCAGAAAAAAAATCGTTTGACCTTCACTTACGTTCCGTTCGTGAAATACTTTAGCTATTCTACTTTTTGCAAGTTTCCATTTCCTTCCTTTTCCCTAAAAAATGGCAGAAACATACCAATTAATGCCATAACGTAGCTCATATAGTCCTACAACCACTGAACACATCTATACTTCTCTTCGTTAATTTCTTCAATCAATGACAGTGGATTTAAAGGCTATCGATGACTACTAGCAACAACACTGCGATTACGAGACCGTGGAATGTGACCTCTAACAATGCATACCATGGATGATTTTTCTTCTCATTAATAGTTTTCAGCAAATAGAAGGGTAACAGAGGCAACTACGGGTAATTTTTGTCCTACCGCAGTCATATGCCTAGGATTTGTAAAGATGGACAAAAAGCCAAAGCAGGTTCTTCGCAATCTCTTGATTATGCTCATCATGATCTGACACGAGCTTAGTGAACGTCGTAGTTCTAGTTTCCCATGGCCAACGTTTGGTTGACATCATCTTCTTCACAGCTTGGACAAGTTGTGACACAGTTTCACAGTTCCATTGAAGGATAACTGATAAAGCATCCAAAGCTGATCCATCTCTTCGGGCAGCACCACGTATTCGATTTCAACAAGATCGTAGAGAACAATGAATGCATATTCGGTTTGTACAATAACTTGCAGTTGCTCACCAATGTATCAATTTAGAATTTTCTTTTATCCTTTCAAAAAGTCTGCTACCAATCTGAAGGCCCCGGAGATGCAGAGAGCTTAATCGGGACGCGGGACCGATGCAACGACCACATTCACCGTAGATATACTCTTACTACAACATCCGTCCGTAACTGTATACACACCCTGAATTTCTATTTCGACATGTTTTCCTTGAACTGGAAGGAACCAAATCAAATGTGAAGTGGCAGAGGTTGAAAGAAGGTTGCCTTATGCATCAATAGACCAACAACAGACCAACTATCGATTGACTCAACCCTATTTACAGTCTTTTGTGTGAATTTCGGGCATGTGGATGACTGTGAAATAGAAGAAATATGAATGAAATCCTTGTAAAAAAGGGAAGATCTACCACGAATAACAGGAATCTTGCAAAGTGGGAATGACGACCTTAAAGAGAAGTTTTTCCAAAGGAATCCAAAATATCTAGGCTAGATCTAATTCAAAAAGAAATCATCAATTATGGAATTATTCACTTACGGTATACTTAACTTACCAGATATCTTGTCTTCATCTTCGAAGTTCCAAGACCAAGCTCTTCTCTTGATAAATCGCTTCATGGCTAACATTCTCTGCAAACCCTGGAATTTCTGATACCAAAGGGACATTTTCCAGACATTTCCAGGACACTCAACAAGTAAATCGAACGAATTCATACAGAGCTATCGTCGGTGTTTTGATACGGCGTAGGTCGCCCACATTAAACTCCAATGACCTTGAATTTTACAGCAACAAGTTTCGTCTGAACGTTTGAGCATCGTTGCCATAGTGTAGAAGAGAAGGATCTCTACGATCAGGGTGTAAAACTCATGAAATTACTAGTTTGCGCAAAGATATCAAAGGCAGAGCCAAGTGCCATCCTAAGGAGAATTGCGCCTTCGTACTAACATGGCTGTAGAATTTCCTGAGGACACTATGTACTTGCACTATGTTTGCCCCTACCATGGACAAGACGTGGTCTAAACAGAACAGAATAAAGAAACCAGGATAAATCCTGCAAAAACCTGAAACATCATGAGCGATGGTTCGAGATGCAGCTGCGTAGTCGTTTAAGAGTACTCTCAAGAGTCCAAGAAATATATGAAACCCAATTCCGAAGTAACAAGTCCATCAGCGAAGCTTCATTAATCGAAAAAATGAAGTCCTATACACAAAAAAGTCATGAACACGGAACCTAACAGAATGAAATGCCTATCGGCAGGGATTAACCACCTTCATTTATCCAGGAAAAAACAATGTATCGAAGACAACTCGTACAACTTAACAACTGAAGAGTAACGACGCCATCACTGAAGAACGTTGAGCGAATAGACGACACGTCAGCGTCATAGGAAAAAACGCTCTAATCGCTGATTCAGCGCCCCGTTGTCACTTCGAGGTTTTCGTCAGTGTTCACCTAGAATGACGTCACCGACAGTGTATGGCTGTCCTGAAATTCCAGGATTTCGACTGATGGAATGGCCAGAGTTCCATTTCGCTTCGGCTGAAATCATTGTGAGCACTGGTTTCAGCTAACTGGATGTCGACAATGCTTCATATCTTCAAGGATAGCTGTGCTACAATTAGCACAGGTATTTAATAGGTTTCATAACACCCAAATTTTCATTCTCCATTGACATGCGACAATGGACTAAGCATGCTACGCCAAACGATGCCCTGTGCATTCGGATCCATTCGTAGTGGCATGGAGCTGATAGAATGCGTATTCGGCCTACATTATAACCTGTCGAGGCCTACAAATGTGCCTAATTAGCATTCCTATCACCGTAGACAAGTCTAGCACCTGTTTCCCGCCCCCTTGGTGCGACGGGGGTCTTAGCTAGGTGTTGAACCAAGGACTATGTATGTGTTCTGGGGTACTTCTCACCCCATTTTTCCTTCGTTGCCACAAAACGGCAAAACTCGTCCTCACCTCATTACGGTGCCAACCAAGACCGGCCAAGACGCTGACTCTTCCGTGCTCTACCATGGTTGTTCCTTAACTAAGAGATTTGGGTGACTTTAAAACTAAGTCCTGTTTAATAATCGTTATTAAGGTAGTTTTAATTACTATCAGGTTTGTTATTGCAATTATTATTTATTATCTTTACAGTTTTATTTGGTCACCTAATAGTTACTATTTATTTTACCTATTTGTATTTCGACAACTATGCCGAGGTTTGTAGAAAGTCGACCTTTGATATCCATAACTCCCGGCATGGACACTATAGTGTCCATTTTCGTTCTGGTGGGCTTAGTTTTTTCTACTGCGCCATGTATAATCATTCGATGGCTGGGCAGAGATAAACATAATACTGGTGAGAACCAAAAGAAGCACTCACTACACTTAATGACTTACTACAGAAAAACCTTTTTCCGAAAAACTTCATTTATCGGTACTTTCACTAGCAATTTATTGTCTTTTAATGTTAATAACTACGGTCGTTTTGTCTTCCCAGTGGTTTATGGCGTCATCGTGGGTGGCGTCAGGTGTTCCTGCGTGTCGAAGTGCGGTGTGCAGTGGTTGTTCTACCTCTAGCAGGGTCTCCCAAGCTGAGAACGGGTCCGACGTATTCATCCGGAAGCCTAGTTAAGAGTAAACCCGTACCAATGGCGGGTTTCACCACCTTCATTGTATCAACCTAGTGGTGTGGTGGCAAATCTGTCTGATCCACAAGCGCGGTGTCTGCCTGTGGTGGTGACGACCTGAGGCAGACTTTGGGTAGGCTGACCTTGGGACTCGAAGGAACTACAGTAGGTAAACCTGTAAAACTTCAAAAAAATGGAGAATATGCTGGGGTGCGCACAACCAGTGAGGATGGGCCATCCAACTCTTAACCCCTAAAGCACTTTTGTTGCGGAAAAACTATTTTCATTGTCGGAAAACCAGGAACTCCGCAGTCGACAGGAAATTGCTCGTATCCCTTCCAGAGAGCCATGCTTCACGGCACGTGTCCATTATGGGTTAACGAAGGGAGTTCCTCTACTTCTTGTGTTCGTGTACTACTTACTATGTTTATACGTATACTTTACAACGACGCAATGGCATTGCTCTCAGCACTCTTTTTTTCTGCTAATAAGTTTTAATTTACTTCGCAATTTCTTTATTGCTATGACGTTTAACACTCCCTACAACATCAACGATTCATCGTTTTGGTGCCGATTGGAATAAGAATGGTTTGCTCATCGAAAATTGAATAGTGCGCGTCCTGTGATGGACTGTGTTGTTTTTCTGTACTTACTTGGATACTCGGATGGCCCGTCTTCACTGGTTTTGCGGGCTCGTGCATAATTTCCATTTTTTTGTGGTTTTGCTGGTTTGGCCATTGTGATACCCTGGAGTTCCGTGGTCAGCCTAGCCAAAGTCTGCCCCAACTGGATTGATTTATCTATCCCTCAGATAATATATGGTTTTGTTTTCTTCTGCAGTGTTCAATGCTTTCCTCATTGTCTAAAACTTTAAGTGGAATGAGGACGTGCGCAAACGTAAACCAAGGTAAAAACAGTGACGTTTTGTAAAATAGAGAGAGGAACACTTTATTTACCTTTAAATTCGTCACGCAGTTACCAAATTTGGCCACAGTTTAGTTGGTCTAGTGGCCCAATTGGTGAAATAAGGGCGCGTGTGGATCAGTGGTTGGAGGCCCCCAGCAACACATACGTGGCATCGAACCCAGCGCTCATGGTCCACTTAGCCTTTCATCCCTCCGAAGTCGGAAATTGGTACCAGATTTCTCTGGGAGGATAGGGATAGCCGAACTGGTTCGATACATCGGTAGACCACCGCGAATCATTTTAAAGGGCGGATGTGCATTCAATCACCTCCAAACGATGCTTAATGAAGTCGAATGCACGGCGGATCTCTCAGGGATTGATCAACGCGAGAGCTTTATCCTTTATCTGTTCACTGAATATTTTTCTACATTATTTTGATGCGGTATGTAACATGAACACTACTTCTCTTCAATCAGTACAAGATACATCGACATGTGCATATTCCAAGTCGTACTCTCGGTGGCTTTAAACTGTTCACGTTATAAAGAAGTATATCGCAGCATGTAGCTGAACCGTTAGAGGTGCCTTGAAATACACACGTTATTTCTGGTTCAATCTCACGCACTGGTTCACCAAGCCTTCCATTCTTCCAGGTTCAGCAAATCGGTATCAGATTTTTCTGGAGGATAGTACCACTGATCTAGTGCATTGGCAGGCTACCGCATTCATTTTATAGGCTAGGTATGCATTCATTCACCATTAACGATGCTTAATGAATTCCCCTCAGGAATTGTTCAACATCAAAAACATTATCCTTTATCCTTTATAAGAGAAATCTGCAGGCTAAACGGTAGGAGTTGTGCTCCACTAAGGTTTCGTTCCTAATAATTAGATTTTAGGCAATTCACTAACGTAGCAGTCGAGCGCATATGGCTCAGTGAAAGGTTAGACACTCGTTCTTTACCTATTCAAGATCTAAGCCACTTTTCCTCGTGGTCGATTTCTTCTCGACGGACGAAAGACAAAGGCCAATTTTCTCATTCGCGGTGGCGTGCACGATTCTACATGATTCGTTAACATGAGCCATTCAAGGATTAATGCGAGTATTGGTACAAAGAGAGAAGTGTAGTGGCGACATAACATTAAACACCGCAAACACATGACTGTGTTAATTTTCACCGATTTTCATAGATATGAGGGCGATTGCACGAAATGAAATGCAAACGTGAAAATCTTGGGCAATAGTGGCACTAACACGTAAGTGTCACAAAAGTGAGAAAAAAGTATGAGAGCAAGAAACGACACGTTACGCACAAAATGTGGTTGGCGCTATATTGGGGTAAAGTTAGATGGGAATTATGTGAATTCTATGGTCGCTAGATGGAAGGATAAAACGTTCGGTGTTGATCAATTCTTGAGGGTTGCGCCATGTATTCGACTTAACTAGGCATCATAGATGTGATTGGATGCATTTCTGCAATGTGCAACGAATTATGGTGGCCTAGTGGTGTTCTAAGTCAGTGATGTTATCCTCGGAGACAAGTGGGATTCCAATTTGCTGATCTCAGCACTACAAGGTTCCCAACTCCTCACCAAAAGTAGACGCTAACTTCTGCGGATCAAATGGAGTGCTTCCCAGAAAAATCTGGTTCTCAACTCCGAGGGAATGGGACGCTCGGTGTACTCGGCGCAGGACAGACGCAACGAGCTGGTGCAGTTATATTACATTACAATAAAACTTCAATGATGCTGAGATATTTGCGGAACTCCGGACCGTAGGTGTCTGCGGTGGTAACGAACGCGTTATTGTCCTTTCCGGGGAGTAACGCGTTCACCACCACACCATGCGGGTACTTCGGTTCGCCTGTCTCTCAGGTAACGAGTGTTTGCTGATGGCAGAGATCGATAGAACTAACTAACGCGTTCGATCCCGACCGCAGACATCTGCGGTCCGGAATTCTGCAAATATCTCAGCATCATTGAAGTTATATTTCGCAATATTAAACCCTGCCCTGTTCACCCGGGAGAAACCGAAGGACGACTGGCTCCCGTTTCTAAACGTTCAAATTAATTTGTCAAGTAGCGTTACAGTTACATGACAAAGTGGTACCGAAAAACCAGCTAACAAAAATATCTTGGTTCACTCCCTTTCTTGTCACCCTTCACACACAAAGAGAGCGCTTGTGAGAAACATGTCTCAAATAGCCACCTCTGTGTGCACAAGTAGGAAACTAAGGGAAGAATCGCGCGCTTGGCTCGGAAAATAGCCATCTCCAATGGCTACGAAATTGTAACCCCACGAGAAAGTTTCGAGGGAGAGCGACGCTCCAAAAGGAACGGTTTGGCCAAAATAAGGTCCCGTTTATCTTGCATTTCATTAGCGATGAAATAAGTGCAGCGATGAAACGATGCTTGAGACGGGCAGATCTAGAGGAATCGGTAGCGATAATTGAAATACCACCGATTACTCTTCGTCGCCAGTTAGTTCGTAACCGCTTGTATGACCGTCTATGTGAAACACAAAATTGCGTAATCTGCCCTTATGGCAGGAATGGTGACTGCATGAGTTCAGGTGCGATATACCTAATCTCTTGTGGCGAGGTGAATATATCGGCGAAACGGGAGACCTTTGTGTATCAGCATAAGAGAACACCTAGATGGCAAACGAAAAGCAAGGCAAGGCACATCACTAGGGACGCATAGGATACAAAAGCATAGCAGAGACGATTTTGATATAAAAGTCGCTATCCTCGCACGGGATAATAAAACACCAACGCGCAAACTCCTCGAGGCTTTTTGAATAAATGCCAAAAATCCTACAATGAATAGCAGGGAGGAATGCCCCGAGATCACGCGTGATCTCGCCCCTTACCTTCGTATCGATCGTTGATGGGGGTGCTGCAGTCGTCAGCCATATGCGACTCTGAGCGGCTGTTCTTCCTCGGTGGAGGACAAGTGAAAAAAGCGGTGGGTTTTTTCGAGAAGCCGTAGATCTTGTAGTTACCGCTCAGATTTTCATCTTTCTGTTTGTGCTGTTGAAGTGTTTGACCTAGTAAGTTGCGTATTAGTGTACCCTTCCAGGCTCTGAAGAAGGCGATTCTGCCGAAACGTCAGCTACGATTGTGTTGTATGTGTGTTATTGTATGGAAGTAAACGTATGCTGTTTAACAACTTCGCGATATCTGAGAGAGAAAACGACGAATTCATAATTCAATGCCGAGGTTAATAGAAAGTCGATCTTGGGTGCTATTAAACCCTACCATTAAAAAGAGTAGGCAGTGAATAAAACGGTTAAGATTGCATTGTAATAGTTTCACGTTTTGAAGAGTAGCACGACGTCCTTGTTACCCATAACAGTTTATACGCCTGCGCAGCTGTAGTAATTCAATCTACCGACTTCCTCAGAGATCAAGTATTGTAGTTGTTTAAATATGCTATCACGACTAGTTCGAATTATAATGTGGACGGTTTGCTCTTTGGTAATCTAGCAATTTCAAACCACTATCACATTGATTTGCATCACCAGTATTTACTTCCACTTCAGCTCAATGACGTCTCCTTGTATTTAATGTATTTACCTGGATAGTTGGATGGCCCATCTTAACTGGCTATGTGGGTCCCAGCCTTCCAGCATTATTTACATTAGCTGCTTCAACCATTGTTGTTTCCTAGAGTCCAGAGGTCAGCTTAGCCCAATCCTCCCTTATGTTGTCACCACGTCAGGGAGTCGCGGCCCTTCTATATCAAAAGGAGACAGGCCATCATGCAACCTAGCTTGATACTAGGACGGTGATGATTCCTGGTATTGGTTCATTCTTAGCTTATCTTTCGCATGAAGATGTCGGACTCGTTCTTGCTCTGAAAGGCCCTACTAGAGGATGAACTCCCCAACCTCCATGTACGTCGCAGCCCGACACCCTGGGACTTTGCATTTTTAATGTGTAATTTTGAGGAAGCATTGTGATAAAAACCTATTGAAAGCTTTATTACTTAAAACTATGGGAAATACGACATTTCACAGAGAAATACTCCACATAAAACTCCCGAGAATTGTGAGATTGGCGTGGTGCTGCATCTAGCATAGAATTGATGGCTTACAAAATCACAAATGAAGTTCCTATCTACCTAGCGTGTGTTAGTACTAATTACGTTATGTACACATATTGAAGACGAGGTTCTTTAAGGTGTTACTAATACAGGGATTACTTTCGTATTTCAGCGCAGAAATGAAACGAAGAACAACTAAATTGGTCATGAAGTGTAGAACAAGAGAACAGTTGTGTAGTCTACATAATTTTCTAAATTGTTGCGACAAAATTTAAGACAAGGCTGGAAATAGGGTTTTTATGGAACTGTGAGCATAAATTTAAACCTTTATCAACTAAACTAAGAGACGAATGCCTTTTCTATTGTTTTCATGGTAACTAGCAGGGTGAGAATTCTTGATTCGCAAATAGAAAATAAAAATTGTGATTGGGACTTCACTTTGGCTTTCCAGGGAGTACTGGAGATATCGAATGATGGGGAGAGTTGAACTTGGAGCTAATAGCTAATGGTTCTTTATCCCAAGAAAAAAAAAACTTGTCCCAGCCTTATTCCTTTAAGCAGAATTTCTAGTTAATAGATAGAAACCATTACAAACTTTAACCAGCATGAGCTAATGAGGTGACTGACATCTAGCGGAAAAATCCTCCGTGATTGCTGACACTATCTGGTGTGCGGGCCAACTTTGGTCGTGCTCCGAATACTGCCGTGTAGTCCAGTTGGCTGAAATCAAACCCATTAAATTCCCTACTAACTAACAGCATAAAACTAAAGCGAATTAATCATCCAGTGATGATTAGTTTCTTAAAAATATTTTATACATCCAATCTCATTCGTAGCATCGTGGTGACTGTATGCCCTATAGCTGTGGTGGCCTACCGATGGATCAACACAGTGTTATTTCCTTTCTAGATAGGTCTGGCAAGAATTTACCGATCCGAGAAAGATGGAAGCAAATGTGCACTGCAGAGCACCATCAGCCACTATGCTGCACTCGCCCATGAACTGGGTATTATGAAACAATGAATAAATGAAAATGGCTTATTCAGCATGAACTTCCATTTTTTATACGACCCACCACCATAACTAGTGTGCGGATGCCAGCATTTCCTGTGCTCAATCCCTTTTCTTTGCCTTCATCTTCCACAAAGGTTTTCAAAAAGTTCGCGTGTCGTTTCAGCTGCTGCTTGAGGATTTCGTCTTATTTATGAATGTCGTAAAATGCTAGTCGAATCAGTTCTTTTTGTAATCTTGGAGATAGCCGGGCTAAGACGTTCCTAGGTGGACGAGTAGAGTGTTGTGGCAGGGACCGATCTGCTTCCTGAGTGACGGCATCACTAACTATAGCGCTAAGTCCGCCCCAGAACTTACCTGTTGCAGATTTAATCAATATACTGAGCTACCGACAAATAATTGGCATGGTAGATGGAGCACTCATTGATAAATAGCAATAGCACTCAAGGGAGTTACTTATAAATCTAAGAAAGTCCCAGTCGACAAAGGCCGACACTTCAGAAATATTGTTAGAAATGTTTTAACGCAGAACCTTTAATATAGTGATACCTTGAGGGAGATCATTGAACTATCACCTGTTGCTTTCTTACGGTAGTTGAACCTGAGAATAAGAGAGAACAACTTATTCGTAAACAAGATTTCCGAAAGTGTGAATGAGAAAGGTTCTAATGAAATTTTTCGGAAACCTCTATGCTGCAACGACATTCCGCGATGTGCTGGCACTACCAGAAACAAGGTGATCAAACACTTTTTCCCAATATCATACACATAGCAGACATATAGTAGATGATTATCGACGTGCGAGTCCAACTTTTTTTAAAGGTAAATGAATTCATAGAAATGTTATTATAACTGGTTTAGAGTGCGACTTGTAGAAATATTACAGCATATAGCTCTCGGCGTTGATCAATCCCTGAGAAACACGCCATGCAATCGACTTCATTAAGCATCGTTTGGAGGCGACTGAATGCATATTTGGCATTTACAATGACTGACGGTGGCCTACCAATCTGTAGAGCCAATGCTGCAATCCCACCAGACAAGTCTGGTGCCAATTTGCTGACCCCGGAGAGATGGAAAGCTTAGTGGGGGCGCGGGATACAGATTCCAGGTGTGTTGCGGAGCGCCTCCGACCTCTGCGCAATATCTCCTCTGTGGTGTAGCAGAAATATTATGCAAAATCAGTTGTGTTTAGTGCTAAAAATTTCACTATAACAATACTGTCTACCTCTCATTTTCAAATTCAAGAGGATAGGCTGCTGAATTATCAACAGTGGATGTTGAGGTCGAATTAACGCACGAGATGGCACTGCTTGGTGCGGAATTCGTTTCTAAACGGTCGAAATTATGACGTGGGAAGCAAAAGTGGAAGCAGTAGCTTTAAGTGTCACCGCACTTTTCTGAGTAGGAGCTCGTTTCGCTTTGTTAAGCTCTCGTCTGTCGGTGTGATTGGTTACCTGCTTCCTAGAAAAGAGAATTGGCAAAAAATGCGCTTACTGAAGAATTTGCTGCCCGAACTAACGATGTGGTCAAAGTTACATCATACCACAACGCTTTTATAAAAACCTTTATGAGCTTCACCTCATTGTTGACGGCTTTCGAGCAGATGAACGAGGTCGACGCTGACTTTGCCTACAAAGATAGTGGATCGTTCGGTAGCTTAACACACTAGATGTACATAGTTTACTATTTTGATAAACAAGTTGACGATAAAAGTGTTTGTACTACTTCTTCAAATATGTTGAACTAGGCTACCGATAAATCTAAATTTCACGGTAATCACATCTTCATATATTATTAAGTTGACGTGACGTTGATATCCGTTGACAACAGTTTGCTTTTCAAAGGATAATCCGTCCTGCAGAAGTTGGTATGCTAGCCTGCGCATAATGAGTAAAAATCAATCTTCTTGAAAAATTATCAGCAATAATGGTCCCGTCTAAAAGAGCGCTCTGGTGGAGTGGCCTCATTCGAGCGGTGGTCCAATGAACAATGTTCGACTAGACACGAAGATGAAGAAGCCACATCCAGAAGACGAATGACTGTCGAGTCGGATCATCAGCTCTGAGGAGGACGAATACGTTGAAATGTTAGCAGAGTAAACATCTTTATAAACCTTACATTAGCTTAATAATCCAAGAAGGTACTGATTATTAATACCAGGATTAAATTACGGTTGGTTTGAAAAAACATTTATTTGCTAATCTCAATAGTTCCTGTATTCCATATTATGCGTGTTCGTGAAACGTAATTAAAACTGACTAGATTTCTGAAGTTAAATTCGTGAAAAGATAACATAGATACGACCAACCTCCGATTTTCTACCACATTGATGGATTTCTTAGATTTAACCTTACTATTACATAACCTGTAAAATTCGTGTATGCAATATACTTGGTACTTGGTACTTGAACGGCCCCTCCTCACTGGTTGTGCGGGACCCAGCATAATCTCCACTTTTCAAAGATTTGCTGACTAAGCCATTGTAGTTCCCTGGAATCTCGAGGTCAGCTTGGCCAAAGTCTGCCCCAGGTCTTCACCACCACAAGCTGACGGCGCCCTTCTGGATCAGACGGAGATTTGCCACCATGCGACTTTGATACCAGAACGGTGGTAGATCCTGGTTTTTGTTTACTTCTAGCCAGGTTTCCTGATGGAAACGCCGGACTCCTCAGCTTGTAAGACCCTGCTAGGGGATGAGCCATCCGCTGTACATCGCATCTCGATACCCAGGAACACCTCCCAACCGCGATGAGGCGGTAAACCGTTGAGAGGGTACAATATTAAATCGTCTCCAAACCCAGCCAGATGCCAAACCTGCGCAACGGGCTCTGCTTATCCAAGAAGAACATCAGATTTTTTGTATAAGGCCTTTATTTTTATTATCCGTGGTAATAACATAGTTAAGCATAGATCGCAAGGTCCTACATTGGCGTAGGCTTCCTCGCTGAACACATCTTGGTCGAATCGTCATCCCTTCTCAGTTTGAACGATCTTTCTGCGACAGCGATGCCCCGCTGTTTGCAACGTAGTCGACTGCCAAATGGGAGATAACGTGGAAAAGTTCTACGAGGACTACCTTGAGATTTCAGAAGAAATCGCTTGATTATTGTTTCAAAGTGCCAGCTCCGTACGATTCACAAAGACAGAGGATATAAGTAGTTGGTACAACTATATGCCACACGTGGCCCTCAGCTTGTTAACCTCTTCTTTTGTTTAATAACAAAATATGATAAAGACATTCTTGATATGACAATGTTCGAATTCATATTTACTACCTCTTCATGGCAGGTGCTGAATGAAATACAACCACCCAATGATCCTGAAATATTCAGTTTCTTCAAACACTTTGCAGCTTCAGCTGAACTGGGTTCAGTACCGATTTGCGCTCCCCAGATCACTTCCGTTCACGGGTAACTACTGATGTCGCCTCTAAGGTAAAAAAAACTGGCTAGAAAGAAGGCAAAGCAATGTCCTCACTGGTGCAGATGGTAAATGTGAACCCCGGAAAGTCTCCAGTCCGAAGTTCGCGAAGAGTTTCCTAGTTTCACAAATATTTCAGCGTCGCTGTGCTTCTGTCTTACATTCGTGATAGTTTTTATCTGCTTATTGTTTTTGAAATGAAACTTTACCTTCCTAATCGCCTTCGACTGGTTGATTTAACAATCGCTGCAATTGCTGCAGTGCTTGAGGAATCCTAGTTGCATAATTGCACATAGGCTGAATGTTCCTAGGTCCACGTGAGTTCACGACGGCCTAGGGTGAATTTATGAACACATTAGGGCAGCTAGCTCCAATTTACGGAAGGAATCACGCGGTAGACTTCTACAGAACACTGGTCATAGATGCTCTCCAATACACAAGTGGTCGATCACTAATTCAATCCCACGTGCGGGTAAACAAAGCTACATTCCTCCAGGGTCATGAAATTGGTAAGAGACCAATCTGGATGGGGTAAAGAACGCATATGAATTTAATCACTTCTACGATGGTTGATGAAATTGAATACATGACGTATTTGTGAGGCAGTGGTCGACACCGAACGTTCCATTCTCCTTTTTTACCCAGCAATGACTACCTCATTTTTTGATACCTGATACTTGATACTTGGACGGCCTGTCCTCGCTAGTTGTGCGGGCTCCAGCATGATCACCATTTTCGGAGATTTGCTGGTTAAGCCATTGTAGTTCCCTGGAATCCCGAAAACAGCCTGGTCAAAGTCTACCCCTCAATTTTTGATACTAAATTTTATTTCCATGTGCCGTTCAATGAGATGAGACAAGGTTGCACGCAATCAAATCGGTTAGCCCCATTACTAGGATAGCTCAACTAAAGTCAATTTGAAAACCGACTACCATCCAACTTCTGCATGAATAATTAATACTTTGCTCTACTAAGCTCTACTTTGTTTAATATAAAAGTTTTCTCAGTAAAAAAGTAATGACTAGTTCGTAAAGTGACGTGAGAGGGTTAATACACTAAACTACAATGACGCTGAGATATGAGCAAAACCCAGAGCCGCAGGTTGCTTCGGGCCCATGATTAGCCTCACTGGGGCTCACATTCTATCCATCGCAGCAGCCGAAGATTTCACTTTGCCTTTCTCCCAGCAATGTTTTTACTCTATAGCTGCCATAAGCAATCATTTGTCTACCAGAATAATCCGGGATATGTAAATTCCCATTGAACCCAGTTAAACTATAGCTGCAATCTAAATCGCAATGTCTTAATGCTTGTCATTAAAATAGACAGCAAACGAAAGTCAACATACCGTGATTTCGATTCCAGCTTCAGCTTAACTGGGTTCAACACAGATTTACTCCCTAGATCATTTCCGCTGACAGGTGATTACTGATAGCAGTGATAGTGTACAAAATGCTTGAGAGAAAAGCAAAGCAAGGGCTGGGGTTTCGCTGATGGACAGCACGTGAGCTCCCGATACCGGCTATCGTGAGTTCGAAGCCCAATTTCGATTCCGAGTTTTACTCATACCTCTGCATTCTTGTGGCTCTAATTCACATAGTACCCTACCATGAAAAACGAGTAGGCACCTTTTACAATCAAAATTTTTCATCAGTTTTTTTAATACGTCAACCATACTGATACATTTTAGCACGGCGCTATTCGTTGCATATAAGCCAGCGTTCTACCAAAATAATCCAGCTCACCTCTCTCGATCTCTTGCTTCAGCTTCTTCTCTTTCCTCTCGTTCTTCTTGTAATTGTTTCTCTTCCTCCTCTCTAGCTTTTCGTAGTTCTTCTTGAGACCTCTTGTACTCAATTGCACCTAAGGACAGATTTTCATAAAGCACTTTATAAATCTTGTAACAGTTCCCACGATCAACATTCTATTAGCCTCGGCATTGGAGTATGAATACTTTGTTTTCTTGTTCAGCAATCACGAGGTTGTTATACAGCGTACATTTACTTCCATAGAAAAACACATAATACAATACAACACAACAGTAGCTGACGTTTCGACAGTATCGCCTTCTTCAGAGCCGCTTTTTTTTACACGACTTCCAATGAGGAAGGTTAGAACAGTTGATTATAGTCGCATGTGGTTGATGACTGCGCCACCCTACATCAGAAATTGATATATAGATACGGGGCCAGGTCGCGTGTGACCTCTGGGCATTCCTCCCTGTTATTCATTGCGGGATTTTCGGCATTTATCCAAAAAGCCTCTAGGAGTTTGCGCGTTGGTGTTTTAGTCTACTGTGCGAGGATATTGGCTTTAACTTCAAAATCGTCTTCGCTATGCTTTTACATCTTATTCGTGCCTAGCGGAGAACTTTGTCTTGCTTTTCGCTTCCCATCTAGGTGTTCTTTTATACGGATACACAAGGGTCTGCCCGTTTCGCCAATATATTCGCCTCCACAAGTACAACAAGAGATTAGGTATATCGTACCTGAACTCATGCAATCATCGTCCTTGCCGCAGGGACAAATTACGCAATTTGCTGTCACAAAGACGGTCATACAAGCGGTTACGAACTAATTGACGACGAAGAGTGTTGTTGTGCACACAGAGGTGACTGTTCGAAACATATTTCTCACAAGTGGCGGCCTCTTTGTGCGTGATGAGTGGGAAAGAGGAAATGAACCAGGATGTTTTTGTTATTTGGTTTCGGTACCACTTTGTCATGTAACCGCTACCTGATAAGTTAATTTGAAAGTTAAGAAATGGAAGCCAGGTCTCTTTCGATTTCTCCCGGGTGAACTTGGTGCACTTTCACTGCTCGTTCAATAATTCAAAGCATTTGTTCGTCTCCTCCTGTGCAGAGAAGACGGCAAAACAATCGTCTTTATATCTGCATTAGAGTAGCGGCCGGAGACTGAGAACGGGGGCTTCCACTCTAGACATAAACGCAGTGGCAAGATTGGTGCCAGTCGCTCTCCCATTACCAGCCCCCTTATTTGCGCGTAGTATTTCCCAGACAATCTGAAGATCGAGCAGTTTAGACACTCCTTTAATAGAGCCATAAGCTGCTGAATAGACTCGGCAATAGGACAGTGGTTGGCACCAACTCTTGCCATTGCGCTCATGTCTAGAATATTTCGTTTTTTTTTTCGTTTTCGACGTGCAAAGCTCTAAACTGGTAAAAAATATTAACTTTGGACAAAATATTAAAAAACTGTTAGAAAAAATGAAATTAGGCTTTTTAATTATATATATATATATAATTGAAAGTTAACTGCACGAACGATATTGTAATGGTGAAAAATACGTTAAATCTAAATGTATTTTTAAAGCCCATTTATTTCTGAACAATCTAGTTTGTTGATCATGGAGGAGCGAAGGAGTTGTTTAGTTCAGGACGCCAGACCGTACCCACGACTACTTGTGCACTGCACTTTTAACCATTGCGCTACACGTGCCCCTATACTTAATTCTGGCCTGAAATTTTTTTTTTGGTAGCATAAAAACACTAAACTGGTATATTATGCAGTTGTTCCTAGGACCGACTTTTTATTCGCCTCAGCATTAAGCACTAGGTTAATGTTTTCTTCTTGAGCGGACACGACCTTGTTAACGTCTTATTCAACCATGACTGACGTATAGCCTCAAGAAGAACACACTAATTCGCCTAACGAGTACATCGTGAGGCCTCTAAAAATCATTATGTAGGCCAAATATGCATCTAACGATACACGACGGAGTCGAATAGATGGCACATCCTTCATGGACCGATCGACACCACATTTTAGCCTTCACCTTTCATTAATAGTAGTTTAAGAAAGAAATAAACCGGAAATTCCACCTAATCTTAGAAGAAACCTCACCGTCAGTGAGTCCAACAGGCAACACTAATGGCTTCTGTCGGTCAGTCTCTATCACAAACGTGTGCTGCGATGTAGCTGTGCCCAGCCGTGGCTCACTGTTGTGTCCTTGTCTAGAAGCGAAAAGATTCTGTCATCCCCAATAATAACAGGTGAAAGATGCTAATGATGTTAAATATCGATGTCCATGTTGCTATGAAACGAAAAAGTGCTAATTTTACCCGAGTAAGTAATGATTTTAGGAAAAAAGCTCAGGAAGGACGGTGGGTCACTGACTGAATGAGGTTGTACAGAATCGTATTGATAAAAATAACTAAGCAGTGCAAAGCATATTTCACTGCCTTTTGGAAAGCGATGAGCAGGGGATAAAAAATAGGCAAAAAAGGAGATTTACAGCTATTTTATGAAATTAGTTCGTTAGGTACCAAAGATTTTGGTGGACTTCCAGAACTCTCAAAACGTTCTCTAAGAATGGCTGTAAATCACCTTCTTTGTACTACAACACGATAATCGGTGCACCAAAAAGTACTGTACTAGACTTATTCAGATCGATTAGTGAAAAAGCCGCAGTTGAATAGCAACGGCGCTCTATTTCGATCCGATTTAAAACATGTTCTTTGAAATTTTGATTATAAATCGAATACAAAACAATATAAAAGCCATCTTTCAAAAGCCTCACTTTGATCCATGAGAGGTCCTTACAATTTTATGATTACGTATTACTTGCCCTGGCACTGTTGGCTGTACCTCCGCCGATATCTGTAAAGTTGGTACACTTAAGTAATGATCAAATCACTGAACTTTATGAAAAGATGACTTTATTGCACTGGAGATCATAGTCCTTAATTATTGAAGCTAATCTTTACACCACAAAGTGGCTTTCTGAGCTTTCAAATCACTACCTCTTTTATAGCCCGCCGTAGGAGTAACTTAGCACCACTGAGTTCGTTCGTGGACGGACGTAGAGGATCAGTGGCGTCGATTTCTCGTTCACATGAATCTCCAGCCTAAAAAGCTCTTTCTTATTATTTCCATACAATTCGGTTTATTCCGCTTTTTGATTATGTTAATTCTTCTATATAAAGTACAAGATGCATCTGGCCATTCAAAGATTTTGGTGGATACCTGAGAATTTTGAGGATAATTGCTCAGTCACGAAAAGTCAGCCGACTTACTAATATCGTTTAGTCAATAATTATTATAGTATAATACGCACTCATGCCAGATAATAAGTACTTTTCGCTGACTCACCTTTAATCTTGTTGATCATCACAACTTGGACTGGCAGCAGCAAATTTCGCCCCTGCTCTTAGCACGGGCCAATATTACCCAATCAGTTCCGCTCCCCTAATAGACACGCTGTACATGGTACTTTTCACAATGAGGCCCCTTGTAGTGACTAGCTATATTCTTGGACAAGTTAAAATTGTGGTATTAATGTCGAATGCAACTTCCTAGTCTGGGCTTCGTGCAGTCGGTAGTGTCTTCTTCACAAAATTTATTGTGTGTACATCACGACACTCATTAGTAGCGAGTGTATACGATACATCACAATCTTCTTGCGGGCTTCTTGTTCAATTTTCTCTCATACGCCTTCATCTCCGTACGACCACACCACCATTCCTCACCATCGGTGGGTCCTCCAGCAGCGCAACAGTTTTTCAACAACTCAAAAAACGGGCTTTTTATACACTGCGGCATTACATTTAAAAAAAACTAAAAAACGATAATCAATATATTGTTCATACTGACGTCCTTTTCAAATCGATGTTTTGATCTGAGTAGGCTTCACTCGTCATCCCACGTGAACAACACATGAGTGGTCACACACCTTGCAAAACGGTGAATGGTTTTTTAAAAAAAGTGATGTCTATTTATGTAATAGATAATCATTAGCACTACAGGTAGTTCACCAAATTATATGAAAACCTAGAAACCAACTGAGAGACAGACGAAACGAAGGACACGCATGGTGTGGTGGTGAACGTGTTAGCGCCCGCAAAGGGTAATAGCGTGATCGATCCCACCGCAGACAACTGCGGTTCGGATTTTTGCAAACATCTCAGCATCACTACGGTTATATGAAAAGCGTTACATAAAATACGTCCAGGCTCTGAGCAGCGAACTCGCTGAAACGTCAACCATCGAATCAGTACGACGACAACAACAACAACAACAACAACAACAGCAAATGCCAAACACGCGTCAGCTCAATAAGGGCAGTTCGTAAGTTTTTCAGCATCTATATGAGAGCCTCATGCGTTTAACGATCACTTACTACATTACCTTATTAGAGTCTTACTATCCAAACTCGAAGTTCACATGTTATGCTGAGAACATATGTTCCGCATGACAATAATTGAAGACAATTGAGCTGTCTTTGCAAAATATATAGTCCAAACAATCGAACTCAACCTCAACACTTTAATTTGAAGCCTAACGCCAGTTTTCACAACACTTTATCCTCCAATCCAATGCCAGAATTCAATTCCATGGCTCAACATCGCGTATCTTCTTCTCCATTACAATGAACTTCTAATGTTAGAACTACGTACTTTAGGACATCGCAACAATAGCTCCAAATCAGTTCCAGGTTAACTTCGAAACGAAAAAGTTCAATTCCTACACGATAAATTAGTTGTTCACTTAGTGATATTCTCTATTTTTAGAAATTTTGGCAAAAGCATGCCAAAGACTCAATATGCTCCGCTGTGCTGCTTGGGTGCTGGGAGAATGGCATTTAAGGATACTTGCGTATAACTCACGAAATAAATTGTTTTTGGACCAGAAAAACTAGTGAAACAAAGAAGAGAAATTTGGAAACGAGCTTAATGTTCTTCAAGCTGGGATATTTCTTTCAAATGTGACGGATGCTTCATTGTTTTGAAGCGCATTCGCACTGAACATGGCGAAAGATAGACTATAAAGGAGAACATCTAAGAGGAGCTAGCAGCTGTATGACGCAATAAATGGAATAAAATCAGAATAATAAACAAGGAAATTTGTTTTTAATAAAGGAAGCTTTTAAACTGACTAGAGTTTTCCCGCCTGTCTCAACATCCTTTGCAACTTCTTCACAGTATATAATGATTAAGAACCTCTTCACGTAGTAATTCCCAAGACCGACTTTCTGTTAGCCTCGGCATTGACTGATAATTCGATGTTTTATTTCAATAAGCAGACAAGAGGTTGTTATTATAGAATTTATTGGGATACAATGGACAGTCCTCGCCCATGTAGTACTCTGTGCGGCTGCTATCCATCAACTAACTTTACCAGAAATAAACGGCTCTGAAGAAGGCGAAACCGCCGAAACGTCAGTAAATTCTATAATAACAACCTCGTGTCTGCTTATTGAAATAAAACATCGAATTAAGAACCTCTATTATCTGAAAATCTATAAGAACAAAGGGAGATGAATAATATTTTCTTACTATGAAAATATTTAAATCCTAAGAATGGTCCAGCTTTCCAAAGTTTTAATATGTTTTTTTGAAGCTTCCTGAACGGCCTACTATTATCAACGAGAAAATTTTGCTCAGATGTTCTGCTGTAATTTATTCCTCTTTCATGACTGCATTTATTATGTTTAAACCACATCAGGAAATACAATACTTGGATACTCGGATACTTAGATGGCCCGTCTTCACTGTTATGCGAGCCTCAAAAGATTTTTTTTCCAGAGTTTTGCTGGCCTAGCCACTGTGGTTCCTTAAAGTCTCTAGGTCAGCCTAGCCAAGGCTGCTCAGGTCGTCACCACCACAGACAGTCACCGCCTTTGTGGATCAGAGGGAGATTTGCGACCATGTGATTGGTTTCATACCAGGACGATGGTGAATCTTGGCAATGGTTTACTCTTAATCAGGCTTCCTGATGGAAACGCCGGACAGCCGGTCAGCTTAGGAGCCTGTGCTGGGGTGATGAATCCCCACGTTGTACATCGCAGCACGACACCCAAGGACACCTCCCAGTCACGATGTGGAGATAAACCGATGGGAGGATCCCCAGAAATAGGTAGAGAAATCATAAATGATTTTTTCGGCTTGAAAGAGTGGGTTCACTTACTTTTTAGATTTTCTGAAAATATTAGGGAATAAAGTCACTAATTATTAAATAATTACAGTAGTTCCTCCAGGACTACTTGGACCACATAAAAAAGCGGTACACCAAGCTCTAATTAGCTCGGCAAGGAATGAAGCGCATTATCCATAAATGTGGGAATGTATTTCGAAACCGACTTTCCTTTAACCTCGGCGTGACTAATCAATAAGCATTCTTTCTTTGATGAGCTTGCACGAGGTTGATAAGCATATGCTTACCAACCTTGTGGGAATGTATGTTTAAATAAACTGAAAATAAACCAATACCAAATTTCAAGAAGAATAACCGTTCAACCACGTAAGAATTCGAAAATGTTATCGTTTGGAATCAGTCCATTCCATATTAGCCATACATGAAAGCAGAATTGTTAGAAAAAAAACCATCAACATTGCATCATATCACGAATAAAACTACAGTCGACGGACAGTCTGTCATCGAAACGAACAGCTTATTCTATGCGACTGGCAGTGACATTGTCAGCGTAAAAACTCCCTAAAAAACTCAACGATCCTTGATTGCAACGATTCCCTTTAAAAGATAGATAAGTGAGGATTGCGATTTTAGTACAACAGGGCGCTCTAAAGGAAGAAGAGTTATGTTGCTGAGGAGTTAATCTACCGATGTAAAGTGGAAAACTTTTTAGATAGACATAAGCCATAACATAAAATTATAACACCACTATGTATGAGTATAAAATACGCATTAGTGTTACTATACATTTTGTCAGGGCATGTGTGGCGCAGTGGTCAGAGGCGCCCTGCAACACACACGTGGAATTGATCTCCGCTCGCATGGTCCACCAAGCCTTCGATCCCTCCGGGATCAGCAAATTGGTACCAGACTTGCCTGGGAGAGTAGCAGCATTGGCTCGATACATCGATAGGCACGAGTCATTGTAAACGACAGATATGCATTCATTCAATCACCTCCAAACGATGCTTAATGAAGTCGAATGTATGACGCATCTCTCAGGGATTGATCAACGCCGAGAGTTTGATCCTTTCATTTTATCCTTTCTACATTTTCTTGCTGGCATTTTGTTTATGGAACTGAAAGACAGGATAAGACAAAGACACCCTCCCTATTTCCACACTGCAAATCCTCATCAGGCAAAGGAATACGTTAAACCCCCTCCTGTTGTCAATGACTCCTAATGTGGTTTGTATATGGGCCAGGTCGTAGTACAATTAACGCGACGCTCAGCATTTCTGCTACCCCTCATCACTCCGATTCCTTATGCTCTCTGACGGAATTCGAAATTTCGAATCGCCCCGTCGGCGTTTTTTCCGAACAAACGTGGTTTCGTCGCGGCTGCGGTGCCAGTTGGCGACAATCTCCGGCCGACGCCGTCGACAACGGCCACCGGCCACGTCGCCGTACCTCCTCGTCGCCGCCTCGACCGATTGACCTGCAGCGCTAGTTGCTTGTTCATCCAATAAATGAATGAAAAACAATAAACACCAGAAAAGAAGTGATCCATAACCTTGTTATACTTACTTAAGATCGTCTATGACTCTGCGCTGAAGAACAGACACGTAAATAATGGTGAAAAGCCTTCGAGTTCGACAAGTATTAACAGTTTTGATTCACACCGAATACAATGGCTGGACGTCTTCTTTGTTTTCATATTTTGCCTTTGGCATCTTATCGCCAATCAAACTCATGTCTACGACCTAATTTATTTCGACTTTTAAAACGTTGACAAAGGCGACGATAATAAAGTGGGCCTAACAACGATGCTTTAGAATCAGCTCTGCGTAACCAGTTTTGCAACAACCTGTGAATATTCTGTGCAGTCATAATCCCTTGAATCTTTTTTACGATTTTTGGCCTGGTAGCTATCACGGGTACCTTGACTAGATTAACTATGCCTTCTTCTTTTAATTTAGCAGCAGCTGGATTGTCTGATGAAAATAGCAGACTCTTTCTCAGCTTGGACGACTTTGCCATTTGAGATAAACTCGAATTAACGCAGTTTTTCACATGAGAAGCTTTCAAAGGTCTTTCTCTGACGCTGTTCTGTCTCAGTTCACGAACCGATTTCTACGAATATTCCATGTCTACCTAAGAGGCCGTTTGGATAAAAAGGCATTCTACAGCAAATTACTGAAAGTTATATTTTTCTAATTGTGAGATGATATTTGGAGGCCCGAAACTGCATCCACAAAGGAAAACGTCGCCCTTCAATAAAATTCTTTGCTTTGTTACTTGATACTTGATATTTGAACGGTTCGTCCTCGCTGGTTGTGCGGGTTCCAGCATAATTATCATTTTTCGGAGACTTGCTGGTTAGCCATTATGACCCTGGTTTTCTCTGGAATCCCGAGGTCGGTCTGGCCAAAGTCTGCCTCAGGTCTTCACCACCACGGGCAGTCGCAATCTTTATGGATTAGACTTTGCTTTCTAAACTGCAGAAATAATGAGTGTCAGAGCAATAGGCTTTTCAAAATATTCTCGATGATCGCTCAGAGTTGGAATCAATGATAGAACGCATGAAAGCGACATTGAAAGCTATGTAGGAGACAAAACTGCACTTCACAATGGAGATAAAGCACACACCAATGAACATTGTCCAATGCACTATTCCAGAAAAAAAAACAGAGATGCTTCGCTTGCAAAATGGGTGCTGTTCGATGGCGAACACCGTCCACGTGAAAATCACAGTTTCTTGCTTATTCTTATGCCTGTTGTTCTCCTCATTTAGATTTGAGAAAAAGAATAACGGAGACCAGACCATGAGATCAAACACACACCAAAAACACCAAGCTCATAAAGATTTCCGAAGATGGCAAGACCTAAGGGCTTATAACGTATTGATATCCATTCACTGAAAAAAGACTCGTATGATGTTTGCAATATGTTAATGATTAGCTATGCTTTTTCGTATTATTGCAGGATTCCATGAAGTTAACTGACATTCCCTTTTCGAATTAGAGCTTAATATAGTAGCAGGTGTCTCTTTACAATACTACTCACTTGAATACTTGGGCGGCCCGTCCTCACTGGTTGTGCTGGCCCCAGCACAATCCCCATTATTCGAAGTTTTGCTGATCTAGCTATCGTGTTTCTCTGGAGCCCCAAGGTGAGATTACCCAAAGTTTGCCACAGATCGTTACCACCACAGGCAGTCGCAGCCCTTGTGGATCAGAGGGAGATTTGCCACCATGCGACTTTGGTGCTAGGATGGTGGTGGATCCTGGTATTGGTTTACTCTTAGCTGGACTTCCTGATGAAAACTCCTGACTCCTTCTCAGCTTGGGATAACCTGCTAGGGGATGAATCCCTCTTTGTACATTGCACCCCTACACCCAGGAACACCTCCCATCCACAATGAGCCGGTAAACCGTTAGGAGGCTCTTTACAATGGAAATTTAGAAGAAGTCGATAAAACTAGCTGAGAGACATGTGAAATGGAGGACCAGGATGGCGTGGTGGTGAACGCGTTAGCCCTCGGAAAGAGTAATAATGGTGATAACGCGTTCGTTTCTCACCGCAGGCACCTGCGTTTTCCAAATATCTCAGCATCATTGTGGTTGCATTTCGCATCATACCCTGTCGTTAAAAAATATGTCATCCAGCAAACAAAAATTTAGCTTTGTGATTTTAACTGATGCAATAATATAACTAATTTCTATAATCTTAGTATTTTAAATATAAGAGCTAATTATCCGAGTTTATAAGACTAATGATTGGTTTCCTATTGTTAGAAAGCAGGGTCAACTAACAGGTTATCTGTCACGTCAAAAAAATCTCCTTTATAAATGCCACGGTTTTATTATCCATAGAGCTGGGTGAATCCGTATTGAAGACGTGTTTCATATCTTCACGACAAAAATTATTCTGAATTTGTTAATCAAATGACGGCCCACGGTATACGATGTCAAATTTAGTTCCATCAAACACACTGCGGTTTTTTTATGGCGACTCATTGTCAATTGGAACGGTGTAACAGAAAATCAGTGGAATATCCCTTTTGTTTCTTTTGTTTTTCTCATTGTCGGATTCAGTCATTTACAACGACCTCGATTGGTCATCACTGGAGCTACTGTAGGAATCGCTGTACGAATACTAATGCAAAGGCAACAACGAATCTCTGCTTGACCAAAGAAGGCCGATCGCAATCCATTGTGGAGGCCACTTTCGACAAGCCGTCAGTGAGGAGAGAAAACGACAAATCTTCAAGCTCAGCCGAATCCACGAAAGATCTCGATGATTTTTCTACGCATGACCGCATGACATGACCGGCTGCTGCAAGAGACAGTGGAACCACTGAATTGGTAACTCGAAATGATAGTCGCTTACGGTACAACACGATGCTTCCACAAGTTCGGATCAAATCCGAACGTCAAAACAATGGTATCGGCGAGAAGTTTCGAAAACCAAAAAAAAGATAAATTAAAAATTGAAATAAAAATAAAATAAAATAAAAATGAATAAAAAATTGAAATGATAAATCTCAGTAGAAATACTCAGAACAATATTTTGCTATATAAAAATATCAGAAAAAGACATAAAAATATTCTTAATGATGACAAATATGAGAAGTAATAACAATTACGTTTCCCATTTTAGAAGTGAAATGTAGTTCTAGCGACCGAGTTCCACCCAACGGTCTACTGCCTCTTTGTTGATGGGTGTTCCTGGGTGTCGGACTACGATGTACAGCAGGAGGTTCTTCCCCCCAGCAGGATCTCGCAAACTGAGAAGGAGTCTTGCGTTTCCATCAGGAAGCCCAGCTAGGAGTAAACCACTATCGGGATCCGGATCCAGGACTGCCTTGGTATCAAACTGGTCTCATGGTGGTAAATCTCCCTCTGATCCACAAGGGAGACGACCAACTGCAGTGGTGACGACCTTCGGCAGACTTTGACCAGCCTGATCTCGGGACTCCAGGGAGCCACAATGGTTAAACTAGTAAAACTGCGAAAAAGGAGAACATGCTGGGGTGCGCAAAACCAGTGAGGACGGGCCGTCCAAGTGTCCAAGTGCGTGTCCAGGAGTCAGAGTTAAGATATTTTGAAGAACAAACTTAATAGGCATATAAAGGTTCATTAGGAAGTTGTAAATATAAATAACGAATCCTATAAAACTAGTAGACCGTAGATTAGCTTCAAAGATTTAAAAAAAGAAAACGAAGTTCTTTGTTATAATGTAACTCTACCTGCTTAAGTTGTCAAAGGCTCGAAAGCAAAAAGGGTTACACAAGAACCTCACTCTACTCACAGGATATGACCATTTATAGACTAGGCATAATTATTAAGCCGTTATTATCACTACATAGCCTTCACCAGGTGGATTCAAAAATATTGGTTAGGTTTCCCGTGACAAATTCTACCAACATAAACAGTAAATAAAAACTCAACAGTGTGAATTTCTACTATAGCCTCAGCTTAACTGAGTTCAATGCCGATTTGTGCTCTCCAGATAATCCCGTTGACGGGTGATTGCCGATGGCACTGGTAACGAGGAAATTACCTCAGAAAAAAGCGAAACACAAAGCACCTGCATGGCATGGTGAGGAGCACATTAGCCCTTGGAAAGGGTAATAGCATGTTCGATCTCCACCGCAGACACCTGCTGTCCGAAATTTTGCAAATATTTCATCATCACTGTAGTTGTATTTTACATAATGCACACTACCGTAAAAAATTGTGATAGGCAGTAAATAAAAAGTTAATACTGCAATTTCTAAAAACGTTTTTTTTAACATGCAGATTAAGTGATGCTCCTGGAGCAAAATGGAGCCACAACTTTTTGTTTCACAAGTTCAAATTTGGAAGAAACGTCGAGAAACTGTCATCAAAGGATGGACCACGGATGGTTTTCCAAAGTGGAAGACCTAAAGGTCTCGTACCGCAGAAATGAGTAATTTTAATGGAGAATATGAGGGCTTATCAGCAGTTGACGACGATCATCTTGAGCCGATAATAAAAGATCACTTTCCATGAATTGCAAAGCAACGCGACTTTCACCATTTAATAATCGCTTTCATTTCAAAGGCAGTGGAAACGGGAAGAACTTGGTGATACTCCCGCAGCAGCGAAGAAACATGGTCCAACACTCCGAGCGAGATGATTCTTCTAAACACTAGTCAGAGACGAATTTGTATTCTAATGCTATGGAGACTGTCCGACGTCAATTCACCCCAGCTTCCTGAACCGTGAAGAAGCGATCATTGCAGAGAAGCCTTGTCACAACGCCAACAGAATTCATCACAATTTGCAGCGTCCACACCTTCCTCAATAAAAAAGCATTAATCGTATCGCAAGATAACGTCCGACCACAAATTCCACAACCGTAGCCGGAGTTGCACTGTTTGAACGAATTCAGCCATGAAACCTCATCCTGTGTACTCGATTGAATTCTCGATAACCAACTACCATTATTTTTCACTCTTGTCGTTAACTACTTTAAAACCAAACACCACACCAGTGTTAAAAATGAATTCAAAGAACACATAGATTCAAACGCTTTAAATCTCATCCTATCCTTATATGAAAAATTGTAGCTTGCTAGGAAGAACGTTCCGATTTTAATCGCTCGCACTTTAACCGATGAAGCTCTGTTCGATCCGGGTTACAGCACTTCAAACTTACGGGCTAAATCCAGCCATAAGCTTTGAGTGGTCTTAAATCTTACAAACCCAGCATGTTTTCTACGCAACTGGAATGCTTCTGGTTTAGTATGATTCTTTCTTAAAGTTGTGTGGATCATAGTTTTCGACTATATATGAGCCATCTAGATAGTTCGATAATTCACATAACATTCTTTTGATGCTTACACGGTTGTTTAAAGGAGATTTGTGTTTCGATTTGAGAAATATAGTATTTCTTGGGAAAGTGAAAACTAACCATCACACTGAAGTGATTTTGATGTGCCGCGGCTCCTAATGTTTAAACAGACGTTCCATACCAGTAGGACATAAAAGATGAAAGAAAGTTCTATGTGGTAGAATTTTCGCAAGATTGTGACACTACCTGGTCAGTCAATCTTTTAATAAAGAGATACCAGTTGTGCCAAAAATTAGGTTAAAACTATTAATCGAGTAGTTCATTGAATCGATGAGTGCAACTAACAAGTCTGTGTTTATAAACCTCGTCGAATATTGCAAGCGTCTGAGAATAGTACGAGCAACGTCATTCATTTGATTGCATCGAAAAGCAAACAACAACAGCAAGAAAACCACTAGAAGACAGCCGGTAAGATATATTCCAACGTGAGTTCAGTAGTACAGGTCCGGTTCCAGCTCACCTCAAGGAGACGGAGCTTCACTTGAATAATCACCCACAATCGAAAGAAAATACCCGAAGTCTAACTGCCTTCTGTAGCCCATTCAATAAATCCCTTGCATTATGAGGAAAAAATAGATCTCGAGCCTCACTGCTACGAACTCCACTACAAAATGCCTCCGTCAATATTGTTGTAAAAAGAATAACCAAAATGAAGTTCGCACTGAAAAACCACAACGTGGAGTTGCAATGTTGTGCTGCAGTACTGATGATTCGAACGAAAATTCTAAAGATAAAGAGGTGCAGAGATACAACAAGTCAACAAGTAAGCCTTCTTAATACGTTATGATTTGACAAGTTTGAAAACTGGCTACTCTTAGCTGAAACATGGACTGACCACTCAACCCTTTAATTGGAAAGGGATAAAAGACGAATGGACAGTGGAACTTTGCTATTTACAAGTATGATCGTTTTACTTTAGTTACAGGATGATTTCGGCTGTGTACACTTCTATTATGATTACAGATCCCACTGAAAGTGACCATAAACATTAAAAGGATAAAAAAAGGATAAAGCTCTCGGCGTTGATCAATCCCTGAGGGATGCGCCATGCATTCGACTTCATTGAGCATCGTTGGAGGTGATTGAATGCATATCTGGCCTTTACAATGACTCGCGGTGGCCGGCCGATGTATCGAGCCAGTGCTGCTATCCTCCCAGACAAGTCTGGTACCAATTTGCCGACCCCGGAGGGATGGAAGGCTTGGTGAGCCATGGGCGCATTTTCACGTGCGCGCCGCAGTGGCGCCTCCAACCACTGCGCCACACGCGCCCTACCATAAACATTGAACAAATAAATTTGAACTTCATAGGAGGTGGGAATCTTCCACTATGATTTTCACTATTGGAGAGGCCTTAACTTCTAGAGAAACAATATTGCGCTTTATATTTGGTGAAGTCGAACAGAACTGATGATAAAATAGAGAATGAGACGCAAGTTCGTCGTTCCTAAACAACTCTACTTCATCGCTTTATTCAAGTTCATTTCGCTTCTTTTGTACCTCAAGAAGGTTCGAGAGACTTCTGATCCTACCTCTAGTAGTACCAGAACTTTTCTACACTCCTTTTTCCAAGGAAAACGCCCAGACGAGTGCTGGTCAGTAAGTGGTTCATGCTGAGTCAGCTGCGTCAGCCACAGTATGACGTAGCCAGACAGCCGACCGTCGTCGGATCAATAGCACTGGCCGGCACGGCTCGAAGCCGGGGCGGACGACGACGTTCTGCTGATCGAAAACAAAAAGAAAACGGACACGCTGATCAGAAAATGTGCTGTGGAAACTCACGGATGACAGCGGTTGGGTGAAAAAGGCGGATCCCAGTGGGTTCCGGCCGGAAAAGCCGCTCTGAGAATACGCTGTTTGTTGACATCATTTTTGAACACGTCATCGTCACTGGCAACGTTGCAGCGTCATTGATGAATACTACCAACGAACCACTATAAACTATCGCAGTTGAAAAAGTCGTTAATCAGACGTAAAAACCCTGCAGAGGCTTAACAGATGTATGCAAACAAACCAATCCCGATGTCTAACTTGTTTGACTGAATGAGTCCTTAGGCAATACTTCATCGACGCTAGTACGCAGTTGACTATTATTGAAACCAACCATCTGTTTATCTCATCCAAGATGTGATTCGGTTGAGAAAGACCAAGCTGAAATGTTCCACAGAAACTTTACCTCGATCTGTTCGACATTACGGGACTATTGGATTGAACAAGTCAGAAACACAAGGAGTCGACGGAAATTCACTCAAATCTAGCCGTTCGACTAATAAACGTCAACCGTCTTAAGCTCAGAAACGATTTAACCCTTGCAGTAGTGACAGTGGGCATGATGAATTCAACACTTCCCTGACTCAGCAAATCGATTGCAAATTAATCTTGAACACTAGTGGCGACTCAGACTGGAACGCCATTCGATGGCTCCAGATTCCAAAGAAAAATAGAAGACTACTCAAAATCTCATAAAATCGACCTCATCATTTTTTATACAAATTTCGCCAAATTTGGCTCAGAATTTGAATGTGATCTAGGGTCGAAAATATGAAGCGTGAGTTAAACATTCACTTCCATAAAACTGTCAATTTTAGTTCGCAGAACATCGACAGCGATGAAATACATAATAACAGATGAGTTCATTCATGATCGGGCGCAAAAGGTTACTTTAAAAGCTCACTATGTTCACTAGTATTTAGGTCCTCGTTAAGATTCATCAACACTAGTAAAACTAAGAAACTGTAAAGACTAGTAAATCTTTGGTAGAACATAATATCTACCGAAATTCA
The DNA here is from genome assembly GCA_009735665.1 of Angiostrongylus cantonensis. Lineage (NCBI taxonomy): Eukaryota > Metazoa > Nematoda > Chromadorea > Rhabditida > Metastrongylidae > Angiostrongylus > Angiostrongylus cantonensis. The sequence goes on along the minus strand of MQTX01000218.1, from coordinate 401,152 downwards.
GCCTCATATTTGATATGGGCATTTTGGCCCTTACTAATTACGATTTCGCACCAATTCTATCAATAACATATGCGCCGAACGTAAAATGGTACACGGTTTCAATTCGGGCCAAATTTTACCCGATACCTAGATGTTACAACCGTTAGAGAGAGGGCTAGCTAGAATACTGATAAAGTCCTACCTAAAATCGAGTCCATTCATTCACAGCTCCCACTATCATGCTCTGTGCTAGCACAGTGCAAAGGTGAACTAACGTAGAAAAGGTCAGCACTTCTAGTTATTTCGAAAAATAAAACTCTTTGAACTCGAACTGAATAAAATTGTTACAACTCACGTTATCGGTGTCGCTATGGTCCGGAACCTGTGGAACCTTGACGATTTCGGCTTCTGCAAAACAATGACAAAAGTAAAACAGTCAGAAATCAATAGTAGAATTTACATTGAATTCAAATTCAACCAATCAGCACCGTTCGTCAAATCACGCCTGTATCCTGAGGTCACAATTCGCGATCTTCTTGCAGTCGCAATTGAGGTCTCAGGGAGCAGGACGGTCATGGACAGCTTTAAGGCTTTAGACAAATCCACTTCAAAAATTAAGTTAAATGATATGCTTCTTCCGTTTACTTCCTCGTTCGTGAAATGAAAAGTGCAGGATTATCGCAGCGTCCAATGTTATCGACTCGTCTCAGCTCCACTCCAAACTTTTACAATAGTAGAACATATCAGTGGAAGACGTTTACATCACTTAGCGTGCAACGGTAAAAACGGCCGCTGACTCAGCACCTTAGATGGTTGAGGGTTCAAAGTAAAGGAAGCCACCAAAAGTAGCTCCTTAAAACTCCATTCTACGTCAATCAGAGGGACGTAAAATGACCTCTGTGATTGAAAGAATGTCGTCTGCAGAACAAGTGGAACCAGACGCCACACAGAGACGAACAGCGGGAATACGGTAGCCAGTCGGGAGGCGCGGAGCGGATGTGGCCGACTGCAACGCGAAGCGGCGAGCTGTCGCCGAGTGGGCGGGGCCTCGCTGCGCCGCACGCGCACCACCAGGCACCGCCGGCCACCGGTGCAACTCGTCCCCGCAAGACCTGTGCAGAACCCTACAGGAAGTACAGGAGCCCTGCAAGCATGAGTCGACAAGTTGAATCCTGCTTCAAGACGCCGACTCGCCAATAATTTCTCAAGGCAGCAACGAATAATGTATTATCGAGATCGGAGAATTCAACCAATATGCGCAATCAATTGGCTTTTTTGTATCAATACATCAAACACTCTTTTTCAAAAGCCTACAAAATATTATTTCTCTACTTCTAGAGTGACTAGTGTCAGTTATGGTAATTTGACTATAACGATGATATCAGTGACTGCCATCCTAAGCTCTTCCATTTTGAGCTGTAGTGCATTCGAACTATCTTTTAGTATACAATCAAAAGAAAACATCTAATTGATCACACTGTTTGAGCACTGTAGCAAACCTTCACTGTATTCTGGTTAGGTAGTCGCGTTTAACGGCAGACTGTCTTATATCAACATTTAGCTCGAGTTACTCTTTTCTTTCAGATTTCAGCCTCTAAATAAAAAATGTTTTTAAATAGGAATACGATGGGTTTTGCTTCAACCTTAATTAAGTAAAATTGAAATGCAGACAACAAGTCAATATTTGGAATTGGGACCATTAACTTTACCCAACTGACAGGTTATTGTTTGTCTCCTTCAAACAGATTTCGCCTTTCAAAATTCGTTTTCTTACTAAACGTTTTTGTTCGAAATTTATATAATTTAGTATAACCGCGTTCTTTGTGAAGCATCAATTCAACTGCGAAATAACTGTAGCTGAATGTGGAAAGTGTAGCTCTGAAGATTCTGAAGTGGAATGGAATCTTCTGGACTATGAAAAACAACTGAACCACTTCTGATGTTTTATAGATCAAGAAGAAATAAACACTACTTTTAACAGTGAAACACATATTTGTACCAGTGAAGAAAAAACCGTTGTTAAACACTCTTGTCAGTGGATTGAAAGACGATGTACGAAATTTTTACAATAACCACATGGCCAAGCTCACTGAACGCTGATGATTAAGACCTCATCACTTGGAAACAAGAACAAAACCACGTCTCTCACCAAGTGATGAAAAACCGTATACGTGCCTTTCTCCTTAAAAACCAGTGCCAAAGATCCTAGCACTTATTTTCACTTTCGTTTTGCTAATATTTCTTAGAATTATAGTTAAAACATATTGAATTTATAGCTGCATCCTGAGTCGGAGTACGTGTTTCATCTGACTATCGCACTTCCAAAGTGCTCCAAGTCCTACTTCAAATCTCAATGTCATTTCTGGACATTTTCACGCATTTGGAAGGTTTTCTTTTGCTAAATAACTTTGCCATACAGCTAAATTTACTGAAAGGGCAAGTAGTTCGCTTCCCTCACTTTACAGAAGTGATCCGCATACCTCAGTAAATAAAAGAGCTAATAGCACACACAGATAGTCAAGTCAGATCTCAACACTCTCTTACTGTTGCTCAACTCCTTTACACTAGTGGCCATCCCCAGTTGCGAAAAAATCGGTGCAAAGCTTTCCTTGTAAGCCTCCTTGCTTGTCCTACACATGTCTGGATATTGATCAATGCTTAATAGTGGTTAATAAAAATATATGCGAATATATTGACCAATGCTTAATAATGGTTAAGTAAAATATAAACAAGACAGAGTTCAGTCCTGAAAGAATGAGTCAATCGATTTAAACCAAAACTAGGTGGTCACATCTGATAATAGAATCGAGAATATGATTTATTTCATTATTTCCTAGAATAGGAAACTATGGTGGTATGAAATAGGCTGAAAGAAAGCCAAACCAAGGACACTAGTGGTGCAGTCGGTAATAGGTGGGCTCCCAGGAAGGGTTATCGCTGCTTTGAATCTAACCTGAGGTCCATATTTTGCAAATACGTCAGCATCATAGTCGTTGTATTTCACGTCACACCCTGCCGCGAAAAATTACAGTACGCAGTAAATAAGGGGTTAACACTACGATAATAGTTCCAAAACAAACCTTTAAACGTTTAAACGCGTTTGAAGTGCTTTTGACTCCGTCCAAAGTAGACAATAAAGTATAAATAGAAATATAAACAGAGAATTTGACGTTAACCATCTGTTAAGGGAAGAGTTTACTCCACCCATAAATGGGAGTGGGGCTTTTCTTGTATGTCGAACTACGATGAGCAATGCGGGCTTCATCGGATCGGCACGGTCTCCAAAGCTGCGAAGAATCTCGACATTTCCATTAGAAAGCTTATCTAAGAGTAGACCAGTGCCACAAATCAGTGCCATCCTACAACAACCAGGCAAAGGTTTACATTTGGTGATGACTTAGCATGGCTGTCGATACTCCACAAAGTGAAAATTTTCACAAACTAGCGAGATGGAAATCAGATGGAAATTCGAACGCCCATACGATTCTTCGTTATTTCCGAATAGAAGCCCTACGTAAGTCAGGCATAAAAAAGCTACCACCCTGTTTAGTTTGCAGCGGGTATTGATCATGCACTAATTCAATTCAAACGACTGTACTGCCACATTACTTGCATTGAACGGTCAATTGAGCACTAATTACAAACTTTCATTCTTACTTTACTTTCTTACGCTAGATTCCTTCTCAGCTTGGGAGACACTGCGGTGGGACGAATCCCCCGCTGTACCACGCAGCCCCGCACACAGGAATACCATCCAGACACGATAATGAGGTAAACCGTGAGAAGTAACTTTTGTTCTGGTTTCGAAAATAAGGAGGCAGCTTAACTGGTATCAACTCACGTGTTTTAAATGGAATAGTCTACTGATCTCTGAAAATTTGTAGACAAAACTTATCACCGCAACAGTTTATAATGGAAGCTTTAAAAAGCTTGCCATTCTTCTTTTCTGGCTGTTAAAATTTACTATCACTGAACTGATGAACGTGCTGGCGCCGACCTCTTGCATAGAAACCCCTTGCCACAAATTTTAGCAGAAAAACAAAAACAATAGACCTCAATATGAGCTCTGAATTATGTCAACATTACGAAAAAACAACTTAACAATAAAAATAAGATCGATAGGAATAATAAAAGCGTAATAAATTGAGTTCATACGATTCATCATGAACTCCATGTTCGTCACAAAGCCGAAGCATTACTTCACAAGCAAAAATTACCTGCGATTCACTATGTTAGCCTAGATGTTAAAACTTTAAGGCCATGACCTGACAATAGGACGCGTTCCACAGTTTACTAGTACTCCGCGGCCAATAATATCATGGAAAACTGGACGAGAAATCAGCACGAAACCGATGGATTTTTATCGGTGTCGAGCGCTGGCGCGGGCGGCACGAACGAACACTGGCTGAGGAAGGCGGGCACGGACGGCGGCGAGCTGGCGGACGGACGGAAAGGTGGAAAAAACGAACACCGCCGTCGACGGGGATCGATTCAGTCGAGGAGCCGGTGAAGTGAGATAGGCACTGCTGTGCATGGACGACGATGCAAAACCGCTGCTCAAGAGAACAGCGACAGAGCCTTCAGAACAAGTTAATCTCTGAAAGATACACTCGTATGTAATCAATGTAAGTTCGGCTTAACTTGACGTTACTGAGATGACGAGACAATGAGGAAGATATAAAGGGCAACATCTTTCCTTCCGCTTAGCTCATAAATCTGCTCGAAAAAAGACCCACGAAGTAATTTACGAAAGTGCACTTATAAAAAAAGAAACTCACATAATCTTCTAATGGACATTTTCTCTCAGCTCGGAGAGTCGAGACAACTTGGATCAACGCCGTTTTCGCAGACGTGATTGTCGGTGGTCCGGCGCTTCGTGGACGCCGGTGGTCGGCACGGAAAAAAACCACCTCCACCGCCGCCAACACGGACGGACACCGCCGACTTGCACGACCAAGATCCGCTTCGACACAACGACGACAACGAGGAGAAACGAGGTCAGATCCTGCTCTTTGCAGCTGCATGCATCGGCCGAATGGCCTGACAAAAAAAAACTGGGCCACCGACCGACAGAAATGCGGTCAAGCATCGTCTACCATTTGCTAGACTTGCACTTCGTCTTACTTCATCTGGATCAACTGCCACGCTTACCTATCTCCTAGAGCAAATAATACAGACGTACATATTTCAAAAACAAAGTTAATCTAGGATCGGACTAAATTGCAAATAAATGAACGCACTTAAGTAGTAAATGCAAAATATCATTTTATAATAGAAATACTACTGAGACAAGACTCACATCCTCACTTTATAAAGAACAATTTGAATTTAGTAAAACAAAAAAATAAAAATAAATAAAAACAATAAAAAATAACAGCAAAATAATAATGTTTAAAATAAAAAAATAAAAATATATAATGATAGTAAACGGGACAGCAGTAAATAAAAGTAAAAAAAAGAAGAATAAAATAAAAAAGTGAAATGTCTGAACTACTTATGAAAATTACTCCACAGCAAAATCTGGAACGTTTTTCTGATTCTTTTCAAGCAACGTTCACTATTTCATGAAATAGATAATGAACAATTTTTTGTTTCCTCTTCCGTGTCTCCTGTCTGAATTAAAATAGTATCAGTTTAAAAGAAAACAAGTCTAATTCAATTTAAATTGCTTCGTCAGCATCATTCACAGCAATGGACCGTGAAATGATGTTATAAGTTCAAGGAATGACAGGAATCCGAACTCCAAATACGAGGCTCGTGATAACGTGTTGGAAAAGAACCAAACCTTAAGGAAACATGATTCAAATGCTTGTCCAGGATTATATGAAACCGTGCTGTCCGTTTCGTACCATCAAAATTACAGTAGATTCAGGTCATGACTAAATTATGGAAAAAAACAACTGCGAGCTGGTCAAGTAGGACCAACAAGTTGAAGAATTTGTAAATGAAGCTGAGGATTGGTCGAAGTGAACTCATCACAAGGACAATCCACTAGTGGAGCTGTGTCTATTTAAAATGGACGCCGACAGCGAACACATGTATGCATTCCGTACAGAGTTCTGGAGTTTAATAAAGAAAAAACGATAAAATAAAGGAGCCGAATATGCTCTGGATGGCTGCATAAATCGATCCCGTTTCTATCAAGACTTAATCGAGAACATAACCTGCAAGTAAGGCAAAACAGCGCATATCACTGGCTGAACACTCACGCTGTCTTATACAGTCATAACAGTGCGCGTTGATTACAGTGCTGAAGTTCCCGGAAATAATCGTCCCTTTCAACTTCAAACAAATATATTCAGATTCAGAACGACGTTTATTCATTATTATAGGAACCATTACAATCTAAAGACTATTGATAAAGAAGGTTGAGATCTCTTACTCCGCTAAGGTGAAAGTTTCTAGTTTTCCAATTCTCACAAAACACTGCTTTCGTCGAAATTTGTATTTCCAACAGCGAAGTGTTCAAGCAGGAGCAGTTTCGTCGAACACATCGCGGTGCCCTTCTCGAACGTATCGTTGACGTTCACGGCTCCTAAGCGCAGCTTAAAACTTTTTCAAACAATCCTCCACTGCGCTAAGCACTTATTTCATTTCAATTCTAAATAGATTTAATGTAAAAACAAAGTACAAAAAGCTCTATGTAGCCTTAGCAATAGAGCTAAGTCCTTTGTAATCTCATGTTCCTAAGACTTTAGGTTCTAAAGTACCCTTCTCGTCAAAAAACTATTGACGCCTACCAGAAACGTCGCAGTCGTAGCGAATGTGATAAGTAGACTTGCGATTACGTAAAACCACTTAATTAAGAAGATTCATGTATTTTTGTGGATTGGTCAGCTTACACAAGATTGCTAGGGATCCAGCAAGATCCACCATCGAAATCTGCAAATATGCCCCTTTGTGAGATTGTTTTTCTAATGACTAAACGTCGTCCACAGCAAAAACGCAATCGGAACGCACATTTCCGTGCGCCCTTCCACTCATCCAATTATGTTTTTGCTCTTTCGTGCGTGTAAACTTGAATCTGAGCTGAATCTGAGTGTTTCAGAAGTTCACAGTACGAAAAGGAAGTAGAAAATGTGAGCCAAAAATAGCAGCTCTCCCATTACATTAATAACTAGGCAATATTTGTAACTTTTAAATAAATAAAGATTATAGAGATCAAGGATCTTAATAAGTAAGATCTCTCCATAAAAACCAGGCCTCTATGTCCTAATAAAAAATGAAAACACATCATATCAAAACTAAAAAGTCTCTGACCTTACAGAAAACCTACATTAGACTGACCACGTCCATTTCAGGGTAAAATTTAGCTTTGACATGGTAATTGGACCTTTCGCTCAAACAGATGCTATCACTCGTTTTGCAAAGGTATTTTCAGAAACATGAAAAGAGTGCCCTACATTTCTCGATTCGTGCACAAAAGAACTGGGGTTTAGTAGAGCAAGCTGATCGAATTATGGACATCAACGTATTTTCACCATCTTCTCAGAATATCATGCAGATATCAGCAATTCGTAATTCATTTTGTAGATGCATACAATTATAGTCTTTCTCTGCAGTATTTCGTCCTCACATAAATGATTGATACGAGAGGTGGGAAAACTATCCAACTTCCCCTTTTTCTATCCACAGTTTTCACGCTTACCACGTACAGTACAACTCTAAAAAAGTAGATCTCACTGTTGCTCGCAAAAGCTCTTCACAAATAAATGATCATATGTACTGACATCAAAATATGCGGTTCTCGTCAAAGCGTGCCATACGTATCCATTTCAATGCATACTCTGCCCTGTTATTTGTTTTGGCGCAGAGTTAACTTTCCATACTTTTCCTATTCTATCAATAGCTTATCCAACATAGATGTTGCCCTAGATATGATTGATGAAACACTACCCCCTATACTTATTATACTAACGGTTTTTTAAAGAATTTTTCTATGCCAACCGCACGCGACGGAAAATAGGCGTAGTCGCATATCAATGAAGCAAAGGACTTCAAATAAAATTGTCCATACTGGACAGCAACGATCCTCTTACCAACCACAGTTCATCTTCACCGAATCTTACACCAAATTTCAGTTAGTTGCTCCTAGTTAGTTATTTTCTTCGTAGTAATCTCACCTTTTAAATATTGATTGGCATTCGCACGGCACATGAAGAAACACGATTTGTTAATGTCAAAGTGCAAAGTGCAGGGTGTACAAGTTTTATTAGCCAAGGTTGCACTTTGGTTTGACAGTGGTTGTGATAGACAGACTCGCAGCCGAAAGTTTCGCTCATTCTGTCGGTTCCACGACCTTCTAGACGAGACGCTCGCGGGATTCGCATTGGTACAAATTGCATGCAACTTGTGGAATGCCTATCATACAGGATCCCGAATTCGTATCGAAGTTTTCACGATCAAAAGAAACAGCGAGACTTTTACACTGGGCATCCATACGTCATAAGATTGAACGGAATCAAAAATTTTCGTCATACTTATTTTACTTTCGAACACACCTGCTTCTGTCAAAGTATACATGCCTGAGCAAACAAGAAAAACATTATAGCTCATAATTTCAGTTGATTATTAGAGATTTAGGGAGCACGTGTGACGTAGTGGTCGGAGGCGCCCTGTAACACACACGTGGAATCGATCCCAGCGCCCATCGCCCACCAAGCCTTCCATCCCTCCCGGTCGGCAGATTTATGCCAGACTAGTTTGGGAGGATAGCATCACTGGCTCGATACATCGGTAGGCCACCGCGACTCAGTAAAGGCCAGATATGTATTCAATCACCTCCATACGATGCTTAATGTAATCGAATGCATAGGGCATCCCTCAGTGGTTGATCAACGCCGAGAGGTTTATCCTTTTATCCTTTATTAGAGATTTAAAGTCTGCTATCAAAAATATAACAAATTTCGGACTACGACATAGCATTCTGCTCGGATGTGCCTGATGCATGAAAACAGCATCGTGTTTTTTAAGTGCAGAGAATCGAAAGAATTTTAACTATTCCCTACCTCCTGCTATAACAGCTAACAGATAGGGAATGTGGAGTTCGCACAGCGGACAATTCTTCTTCATATTCCTCATGCGCAATGCGTCCAGAAGTCGTGTATCTTTTGCTCTCAGTCGCACGCGACTACATCCAAGCCAAACGAGTACCAGTGAATTCAACAGATAGCAAGCCAACTATAATCATATTGTTCTCTTAGCATTCACAGAACATACTGCCCAAAAAAGGCACACTCTAACAGTAGTAATAGTCACTCTTTACACAGAGAAACTGTTCTATTCATCTATTTCACCCGAGTAGGTGGATAGATTAGGATAAAACGAGAGCAAAAGAGATTGATTATCCCCCTAATGGAATTGGTAAACAGAAGACAGTTTCTTTCATCGTCTAGTACATAAGAGTTTTGTCCATTTCCTTAAGAACACTTACACCGTGTGTGTCTCTACTCAACACATTACATGCTGCTGCTGCCAGTGAATCGGCGAAACGAAGTTGCAGTGAGTGGCTGTGCGACTGAAACTCATAACTGGAATTCTGTGAGGAATAACCACAGTGCTATAGCTACAACGAGGTTACGGCCAAGTACAATATTTCACCACCTAGTAGTTCCACTACTACTGTCACAGGTAAGCCTTCAAACGCACTTGCACATATTCTTCATTGGTTCTAGTCTTGCTGTTTCCATAACTACTCATGCTTACATTGCTAACTTTGTAATATTATTATAATCGTGGTGGTGAACACGTTAGCCCCCGAAAAGGGTAATAGCATGTTCGATCCCCACTGCAAACACCTGCCGACCGGAATTTTGCAAGTATGTCAGCATCATTGTGGACGACTTCGCATAATACCCTGTCGTGAAAATTGTAGTGGGTAGTAAATAAAAAAGTCGACATTAATCATTGCTGTCAGTAATTGTCAGGCTGCTTGCCAATGTTTGTTCTAAGAGAATTGAGACGGCAAACGAGCTGCAGAAAACGTTTTCTACGTACAATTAAACTACTTCCCAAAATATCCATAGGTTTTCTAACGAAGTCTATTTTACTTTAATGATGTTTATATATTTGCAAAACTCCGGGACGCAGGTGCCTGCGGTGGGGAACGAACGCGCTGTTGTCCTTTCCGAGGAGCAACGCGTTCACTACCACACCATGCGGGTCCTTCGCTTCGTCTGCCTCTCATCTAGTTCTGTCGACCTTTTGCCATGAACACAGATCCATCAGTCATCACGATAAAACTAGCTGAGAGACAGTCTAAACGAAGTACCGGCATAGTGTAGTGATGAACGCGTTACTCCCCGGAAAGGACAATAGCGCGTTCGCTCCCCACCGCAGACACCTGCGGTCCGGAGTTTTGCAAAAATCTCAGCATCATCAAAGTTATATTCCGCAATATATACCCGGCCGTTAAAAAAGAGTAGGCAGTAAAATAATAAGTTAAAATTATGATTATTACGTCTGCATTTTTCGAATTTTCTGCATTTATAGGACCACGAGCGAAAAAACAGTGCTTTTCGTGACTTTTAAGATAACGAAACACATTGGGAGAATCTGGCCCCAGATAGTGACGAGTAAGATTTTAATAGCACTCGCTTGTGTAATTTCATGACTAATAAGATTACACCGTAGAATAAAAAATCATCCATCAGGTACTCACGTTTAACGACAAATTGATGGCTAGTGAGCACGCGTACTCAGTAGCGTACGGTGTTGTTCGGCCTTCGAGTAGGTTCACTACCCACTGGAGCATCCCGCATTGCAGCAGTTCACGTTGGCATGACGGTCTGCGTTACAAAAGTTACGGTACTTGCGTCGCCTATTACGGTATTGCCTGCTATCTGATAGAATCTACCTCATATTGTCTATTGAAACACGAAAAAGGTATATTCATTGTAAACCACTCATTTAATCCTATACAATGTGCTGTCCTCTAAGTCATTAATGGGCGTAATGATCTTGTGACATAACAGTCCACAGTTTATGACTCACGACATTGCAGACAAGCCGTGGTTTGTTTCTCGTCCTCATTTTCTCACCATTTCTTCACTTTCATATCGGTATCCAAGATTTGGAATAACAAAAGGACACCAATTCAAAGACCAAACCTAATGACAGAGCTGCTTCAATAGATGATCGCTAAAGTAGATTCTCTGCTTTTATTTTCGTTTAATATTGGTGAAAGTGGCATGAAGACGATTGTGCTTGTTTGGTGACTTCGACAAACAAACTTGGCTGGATTCTTCCGAAACGCACACGTAGAATCGATCTTCGTGCCCATGGCCCACCAAGACTTCTATCTCTCCGGGGTCGGCGAATTGGTTCCAGACCTGTGTGGGAGGATAGCAGCACTGGCTTGATACATTTGTATGCCACGAGTCATTGTAAAGGCCAGATATGCATTCAATCACCTCCAAACGATGCTTAATGAAGTCAAATGCCTAATGCATTCTTCAGGGATTGATCAACGTCAAGAGCTTTAGAGTTTTGATTGGTGAAAGAATGTTATCACTACCAGTTACATTAATTCTACGAAATAAGATGAACACCAGTAACTGTGAAATGTCGTAATTTCAAGGGCAGCTATAAATGAAATGTGGTCTTCCTTTTTCATACCTAACGCTGGTCTTCTGAAGAGTGGCAATCAGTTGTTCTTGTGTAGAGGTCGGAAGTCGACGACCACGTAAGACTGGCACAACACAGGTGACGAACGCACGAACATGACCTAGATGCTAACCGTTAGTAACACCAGTTGTAGCATAACTGTCATACCTACCATTGTTATTTTACAAACTGATACTCTCGTTCGTCTAGTGCGAACGGAAACCTCTCTATGGTAATAACCTTCATCTATCTCGACTTCCTTAAAACATCTTAAGTGATATGAACTGATTTCAATACGTACGTAGTAGAGGAGGGGCGCATGTGCCGCAATGGTTGGAGGCGCAACTGCAACACACACGTGAAAACGATCTACGCGCCCATGGCCCACCAAGGCTTCCATCCCTCCGGGGCCGGCAAATTGGTACCAGACTTATCTGAGAGGGTAGCAGCATTGGCTCGACACATCGCTAGGCACAGGTCATTGTAAACGCCAAATATGCATTAAATCACCTCCAAACGATGCTTATTGAAGTCGAATGCATGGCATGCACCTCAGGGATTGATCAACGCCGAGAGCATTATGAGAGCTTTACGTAATAGAGACTAACAGCCTTTCAACCTTAAAAATGGATCTCAACTCACAATTAGTTCCATTATTTGGAATAAAAATATATGAATCTGTACACCTCCCTTAAAATCATACATGTTTACACATTCCAATAAGCTAAATTTCCTACTTCTCGGTCCCATCAAATGCATCATTTTTACGTAGTTCTTCTTCGAAGCTCGTATATCATGAACACTTAAGTAATTGAGCAAGCGCTGCTCCATCGAGGACAATATGATGTGCCTAGGTAGACCATCAATGTGTGAACTTGCTATACCTGCTTTGAAAATTTTAGTTTTCTTCAAGCCACGTTAGCATTTCAAATTTTAATTTCAAAAGGATAAAGCAGAACAATTTAACCATTTCGCTTGTTCATCTACTTGGACCATCTGCATTACTTCCATATTGTAGGAAAACATAAACTAGAAAGTCTCCTATGTAAAAAAGGGGAGCGTGTGACGCAGTGGTTGGAGGCGCTCTGCAACACATACGAGGAATCGATCCCTGCGGCCATGGCCCACGAAACCTTCCATCATTCCAGGGTGGGTAAATTGGTGCCAGACTTGTCTGGGTGGATAGCACTAGTTGGATACATCGATAGGCTACTGCAAGACATTGTAAAAGCCATATATGTATTCAATCACCTCCAGATGCTTAATGAAGTCGAATGCATGGCGCATCGCTCAGGGATTGATCAAACCCGAGAGCTTCATCCTTAACCCTTATGCTATGTGAAGAATATTTCAACTTAAGCTATAGCAGGTCGACCATTAAAATAAATGTTGTGTTTTTCAAGGGTAATAAATGTTCCTGCATAAAATATAATGTATTCAGCTTCATAATCTCATTGAAATTCTCCCCTCACACGCGTGTTGCATTCATGTACTTTTTATTGTTATCATGGTTTGTCTGGAAGGCAAAAAAATCTAAACTACACAAGGAGGGATTTATTTTAAAAGGCTACAAAAGCCTTATCTATGGTTCTACATGAAAACAAAGAAGTGACAGGCTGTCTAAGAATAATGAATGATAACAAAGTTGTCGCTCCCATATCTGATTAACCGTTGTTATGTTAAGCCCCAATTTTTATCATAAATCGAGAAGACGTTAGGAGTTAGAATTCACTGAGTCATAAGGACCAGATTAGCGATTCCCAAGGAGGCTTCAAAAATAAATGATCATTTCTCACTAAGAAAAAAAATTTCATTTCTCAGTAAGAAGTAACATTTAAAAACCCTGTCTGAAATTATTCCATATATATCCTCATTCCTATTCTATATTCGAGCCCATCAGAAAAAAAACTGTATGGGTAAAGCAAGAGTTTCGCTACACCTCAATCAAAACTGAAAGTGGAAAGGCCTTAGTGCCGCATGAACTGAACCAAGGTCAAACAGAACTATCATTATTGTCGCCTTATCCTTTCTTGAGAAACAAAAACAATGTCATAACCAAACAAGGACAGAGATAAGACTGCCCTTAGCTATACACTTTCGTCATAGGCAGCTTGTGCAAATGTCTGTAAAGCACGACTTCTTAAATACTTAGAGCCCATTGCAAAAACTGTCTACGACTGGCTCTAACGAATCGAATAAACAAGTTCTATTGCAAAAAAAGATGAGAAAACAAAGTCCGAAATATGCACTGCACGATACTGTAAAAGCTGAAAGAACTGCGAGACAAATCCTGTTCCATCCATCCGGATCATCCACCTAGATATCTAGACAACCGTATACCACTTTTTCGAGCAACTTAACCCATTTGTGGAGGAACGTTTCCAAAAAGCAATCTGCAGCCAAAAATCCCACCAGGAAAAAATCCCACCAGGAAAAATCCCATAGGCTTAGTGCTTTATTTTGATGAAATAAATGAAACTATATCTGTAAAAATATATGGACTCTAACAGTTTTTATTGCTAGCATTTGAGTTTGCATATTGGAAACTCACAATGATACCTGGACTAGTAATATCGGAAGACATATGGAAGACGTCATCATTAAGAGACATCTTCCACAGAAAACAGATAGAAATCAGTACTTACCAAGAAGATATTGTCGTCCTTTTGTGTAGCTGGCGATTGCGTTGATCATTCTGGAGATTTGTTCTCGAGAATCGACACCGTCAGCTTGTAACACCCGCACTAACACGGACTAAATACATTATTTCTGCAGTTCCCCAGTTCCAACTAAAACCTCATACTTTAGCACTAATAGCTAATAGTGGCTTGATTATGTCATACGTACATTCTTCTTCATTTTCAGAAGTAACACGTCGTTGTTGATGATCCATTCAAGTGCTTTCCTCGAGTAATCCACAGAAGCCGCTATGGTGACTTGCTAAGGCTCAATAGATGAACAAAGAAAAAGTAGACACTAGTACATCATAGGCAATGAAGAACGATAAAGCAATGTGTGCACTTTGAACAATACAATATTGTTATATGCTTCTTGCCACAAGAGATGGCCAAATTACAGTTACAAATATTTGAATCAACCAATACCAGGATCCACCACCATCCTGGTACTAAAGTCGCATGGTGGCAAATCTCCCTCTGATCCACGAGGGCTGCGATGGCCTGTAGTTGTGAAGACGTGAGGCATACTTTGGTATGGTTGACTTCGGGATTGCAAGGAACCACAATGGCTTAACCAGCAAATCTCCGAAAAATGGAGATTATGCTGCGGCCCGTGCAACCAGTGAGGACGGGCTATTCAAGTACCAAGTATCAAGTAATATTTGAATCACAATGGTCATAATGGTTACTAAAAGTTTTCTTTTCAGACCGTTTTTAAACCAAAAAAAGATCAGTTGACAATATGGTCATGGTATCATAGAAAAAGTAGTAGTTCGTATGTATTCATTCCCGTTACAAAAATGATGACGAAAAATTTCAGAATACTGATCAGATCGTGCCGCAAACGAACATTTCCTTTAGATATTATCATTAATCTAACGAATTTCATTTCTGAGTATGTACAGCATTGTATACTGTCGTTCAATTACTGACCTTATTATAAAACTCGTGCATTGTTCAAAGCTCTCAAAGTCTAGCCTATGAGGGCCAAACGGTGGACAGTTGAACAGCTGATCAACTATAACCCAAGGTTGAACTAAAGAGTGTCTAAATAAATTCCTTATTCTCCTAGTAATAAAGATTGAGCATCCCATTCAAAGAGGGAGAAAAACTTTATCCGTGTCGCTAAGTTCTCACTATCATTGTTCCGAAGATATAATGCATATAAACTGTGAGGGAAACGCAAGAAGGATGAATGACGATAGGAAAAATGGACGAAACCTGACGGATTGCCTGCAGCAGAAGCGCAGTGCATCGTCCAACAGGAAAAGCGCAAAGTAGCGATGATAATTTGTCCGGGTCGATATCGTCGAACAGACATCGTTCTGGCTGATCCCTAACAAAGTGAACATTTGACGAACGTCAAGCTAATATTGAAAACTCTCATTACGTGATCTAAATTGTTATGCGGATGATTCATTTATTTTGAACGAAACCATAAGCCCTTTTTAAACGATCATTTATTATGCTAAGTTATAATGGAAATCGCAATGTATAAAGTTTTACTTAGTGCCCATTATTTTTTATGGCAGGTACAATGTGAAATACAACCACAATGATGTTGAGATTTTTGGAAGGCTTGGACCTCACACCAGATTCGAACCCGTGATTACTTCTTCCGCATGCACACGTATTGCCCACTGTACCACTGAGGCCTTTGCTTTGCTCTCTAGTCAGTTTTTACTTTAGTGGTTTTATTTTTTTACATTGTCGGAATAATAAGCAGTGAATAAAAAGTTAATATTGTGATTTCAACTACAGGCTCAGTTTAAGTGGGTTCATTGTCGACTTGGACTCACCAGATCATTCCAGTTGAAAGATAATTAAAAAAATAAGAATTGCTGATGGCACTTTTAGAGCCAGAGACTAGATAACAGAAAGGCAGAGCAGAGACTTCAGTCGTTCAGTGGGTATCATACGAGCCTCCGGAAAGGGTAATCGCGCGTTCCAATCTAGCTTAGGGTCCAAGTTTGGCAAATATCTCAGCATCGTAGTGGTTGCGATGGGAATGTTGGCAAAAGTGAAGCTCGTTGGGAAATTCTTCCTCTCCTCGTTGTTTTTAAATCAACTGCGGAAAAATTTAGAGTAAATTGGACTATAAAAACATTTAAAAGCAAATACATCTGCAAATTAAGCCAATACAAGCTGAACATTCGATCGAATGTTGCCAGCGAAGTTTCTAGTGCAACGTAAAGCTGGCGTCAGTAACTTTTCAATCTGTCCGAATCGATCGGTTGCGAAAAAAGAAGAAAGACAAAGCGACAACTCAAATAATTTCAAGAATATTCATGAAAGAAACTGAAAATCTGACAAAAGGATAGTACGATAGGCGTCTTGTCATAATTATTAATAAGTCAGTGGTCTCCGTTAGTACACAATAACAGCTAGGCTTACGAGTTATTCGCAAGTTTTCTCGTTGTAATTGACGTCTTCGGGTCTGGAGGGATCTCGCATAAACCGCTGACGGCATGGTGACACTCAGGATCTGAAAGAATCAACGATGAAAAACATTATCCTTGAGAGCGGATGTTCAAATCTTTGAGATACCACTTGATGTCACTGTTTGTTCAACGCCCAACTACACATAACTGGAAATGTCTGGAAACTAAGAAATAAGGCAAACTAGGGCAATGATTTAAATAAAAATTGAGCAAATATATGACTCTGGCAGTATAAGTGGAATAGAAAACACTTTTAAGTTTTTGGCAAGCCCCATGTGGCGCAGTGGTCGCAGGCGCCCTGCAGTGCACACGGAATCGATCCCCGCGCCTCTGGCCTACCAATTGGTACCAAACCTGTTTGGGACGATAGCAGCACTGGTTTGATACATCGGTAAGCCACCTCGAGTCATTGTAAAGGCCAGATATCCATCCAATCACTTTTTAACGATGCTTAGTGAAGTCGAGTGCATGGCGCATCCCTCAGGCAATTGATTGACGCCGAGAGCTTGATCATTTATGTCTTTAGTAGTAATTCAAAACATAGCATGTTGTTTACAAGTTGGAAGTTCTTTATCAAATGGCGAAAATAAGTATAGAAAAACAGACAAGTATAATTACGTGTGTTGTTTAGATGGATGAACGAGAAGAAGTGTTGGTAGGTCAAAAATGAAGTTGTGCTTTCCTGAAAACCTCCACTCTCCAGCGGAACGTACCTCGACATGAACGTATCGGGCGAGGATGCATGTGGGTGCCCTGTGAAGGTGCCTTTCGTCCCAGCGTCATGATTGAGATTTCTAGGAGATCACTAAGACCTCACGTTTACAGTACCCATGCATTCCTCTAGGATAACTACCTCATCTGCGTTAACCAAGCTACCGAAAAATAGAGTTGAAATGATCTAAAATACGTTTGCTATATTTTCATACTTATAAAACCTCTACGAACTTCAAGCCTGAGGAATATACTCCTTAATTGTTAACGAAAAAACTGAAAGTGAACGTCTCAAAAAAAAAAACGCTTGATAGGAATCTGGAAAAAAAGCTATTAATCAAGATCGGAATAAGTACAAGGCCCAGAAAAAAGCGAATATGACGAAAGCAGAGAACGTAACAGTGAGACAGAACGAAGCACACGTAAGAGACTTTATTCACTTTTACTTTAGTTCATTATATACTCATTAACTTCTTCATCTTCATGAAGAAATTTTTCATTCCTCTGCCAGATGCCTTTTCCACAGAGAGCAGAACGTTAAAGAAAGGATAAGGAAACATCATCATAAAACCTTTATCCCATCATCCCCATTATAACCAAAATGCATAGAAATCTGTGGCACTCAAAAACAGCAACATTCACGATGGGAGAAGAGATCCGGAAGAAAAGCACTTGCTTTTCAATCAATTGGTGTTCGACCTGACACGGAATCATCTGTGAGACCTGCGAATTGATCAATCATAGATCAAGATATCGCTTATCAAAAGTGAACTTCACCGACCTGCAAAAATCGCGTAGAATCCTTGATGATCAAGACATTGTCATTCTTCATAACCAGACGGCACTGCTGTGATACAGCTTTCATCACTAATCGATACATTTTTTCCTACTCTCTAGTCAACCTGTATCACCTGTGTCACCTATAGTCCCGCTGATCGCCGAGTGACTCGAGTGGCCGCCAGTACATCCTCTATTTTTCCCTGTTGCGTGCAAGAGTAGCACAGTGGGTTTTGATCGCTCTAGGGACTCGTCGAGCATTATATCTTTCTTTTAGGCCTTTCATGAAAAGCTCTGACCATCGGGTCGGTGGTCTTCCTGCAGTACGTTTGACATCCCGAGGAATCCAGTCACTAACGGCTCTTGTCCATCGGCTATGTTTGGTGTACAGAACGGCATCTTCGATTTTTTATCGTTGACGCAGGTCGGAGCTTCCGATCTCATCCCTTACTTGTATGAAACGGGATGCTCCTAGCATCGTCCTTTCGACTACGCGTTCGATAACGCTGAGTGATCTTTCATCCTGCTTGCGTAGCGACCAGGTTTCTGACGGATACGTTAGGGAAGGAAGAACCGTTAAGTCGAAAGATGGGCACTGAGTCGGGTGTTCTATGTTCTCTTCACTACATCCTTGATGCTCTCGAAAGCTCCCCAAGATGCTCGTTTCCTTCTGCTCAGCTCTAGAGCTGAGTCGTTCATCATATCATAATGATTTCCCGATCTAGACAGACATAGCTGGACTATTCAGAGATATTCGTTCCGTTGAGCGTGAATGGGACAAACGAAACCAATCCGTTCCTCATGAACAGAGAAGAGATCCGGAAGAAAAGCACTTGCTTTTCAATCAATTGGTGTTCGACCTGACACGGAATCATCTGTGAGACCTGCGAATTGATCAATCATAGATCAAGATATCGCTTATCAAAAGTGAACTTCACCGACCTGCAAAAATCGCGTAGAATCCTTGATGATCAAGACATTGTCATTCTTCATAACCAGACGGCACTGCTGTGATACAGCTTTCATCACTAATCGATACATTTTTTCCTACTCTCTAGTCAACCTGTATCACCTGTGTCACCTATAGTCCCGCTGATCGCCGAGTGACTCGAGTGGCCGCCAGTACATCCTCTATTTTTCCCTGTTGCGTGCAAGAGTAGCACAGTGGGTTTTGATCGCTCTAGGGACTCGTCGAGCATTATATCTTTCTTTTAGGCCTTTCATGAAAAGCTCTGACCATCGGGTCGGTGGTCTTCCTGCAGTACGTTTGACATCCCGAGGAATCCAGTCACTAACGGCTCTTGTCCATCGGTTATGTTTGGTGTACAGAACGGCATCTTCGATTTTTTATCGTTGACGCAGGTCGGAGCTTCCGATCTCATCCCTTACTTGTATGAAACGGGATGCTCCTAGCATCGTCCTTTCGACTACGCGTTCGATAACGCTGAGTGATCTTTCATCCTGCTTGCGTAGCGACCAGGTTTCTGACGGATACGTTAGGGAAGGAAGAACCGTTAAGTCGAAAGATGGGCACTGAGTCGGGTGTTCTATGTTCTCTTCACTACATCCTTGATGCTCTCGAAAGCTCCCCAAGATGCTCGTTTCCTTCTGCTCAGCTCTAGAGCTGAGTCGTTCATCATATCATAATGATTTCCCGATCTAGACAGACATAGCTGGACTATTCAGAGATATTCGTTCCGTTGAGCGTGAATGGGACAAACGAAACCAATCCGTTCCTCATGAACATCGTTTTTGTGAGATATAGTCGAAGGCCAATCTTTCCACACGCTTTATCAAAGTCGGCAACAATACGTTCCACTTGGCTAATGTTTGGTGTTATAAACACGATGTCATCAGCAAAGCGAAGGTGATGTATTTGCCAACCATCGATTTTCACTCCCGTATTATCCCATTCCAATGCTCGCATGACGTTCTGAAGGGTGGCGGTAAATAATTTTGGCGAGATTGCATCGCGTTGTAAAATGGTGATATTTTGGTTGTGAAAATTTTGTACAACTCACGAAGAATCTTTATGTACTGAGTAGGGACTCCTTGACTGCCAAGGGCTTCCATGACTGCTTCTCTCTCAATTGAATCAAACGCCTTTTCTAAGTGGATGAAAGTGAGACAGAGCGGTCCTTTGTACTTTCGCGATACTTCAATGAGCCTTGTTAACGTGTGAATGTGGTCCATCGTACTAAATCCTTTTCGAAACCCTGCTTGCTCGCACGGCTGTCTTTCGTCCAGTGTTCTGTCAGTCCTGTTTAGGATGGCTTGAGTGAAAAGTTTGTAGACGACAGACAGCAAGCAGATTGGGCGATAGTTGCCTATATCGTGTAGGTCGCCCTTCTTGAACAACAACACGGTCTTGCTGGCAATTGGCAAGGCTTCGGCGGGCTTTGCGAATACTTTTCCCAGCCTCTGCAGCTTCACCGATTACTGCTGCTCTTCTCTTTAAGATCTTCCTTTATCGCCTGTCTGCATTGTTTAACAAGTTCGGACGTGATTTGGTAGTTGCCTGTAGTTCGCGTGATACCATGCTGACGCTTTAGTTGGAATGTTTCCGGAGACAGACGTCTCTTGGCAAATTTTGTACTCTCAGTTTTCATAGCGCTGACGTGGAGATGTTGAATGAGCCTATCGTATTCTTCGTCGATGTTATCAGGCATCTTCCCAACAGCTGAGAAATAAACGGCTAAACCCCAGTTTGAGGTGATTTTGAAACTTCGTTTTTTGGATTTAGCGGATTTTCCTCCTTTTCGGTAAAAGTGAAGTGTAGCAAGAAGGACGTGGTGGTCTGATCCTTTACAGAATATT
This sequence comes from Angiostrongylus cantonensis, assembly GCA_009735665.1. Classification (NCBI taxonomy): domain Eukaryota; kingdom Metazoa; phylum Nematoda; class Chromadorea; order Rhabditida; family Metastrongylidae; genus Angiostrongylus; species Angiostrongylus cantonensis. Next base: position 380,145 of record MQTX01000218.1, on the reverse strand, counting down.
AGGACAACAGCGATATCAGTTAGGGGAAACCTTTTATTTACTATGATGTGGCCTACTTCGTTATGTTGCTTTACAAATGGGAGTCTCCCACGTCGAAAGAAGAGAATGAGGCTTCTGGAATTGCAAGTTACCATGAATGGTCCTGGTCGACGCGATAAACTCAGACGGACGCTCACTTTGTTCGTTCCATTTTAATTTGTGGCTATTTATACGATGTTCTTCAGACGTTCTTCTAGGTCCACTCTTAGCGTTAAGATCTTCAGCGATGAACTCAAAGAATGCATGGTCTGGCTCGTGGCCAAACCGACTCGTAGAATACAATCCGCTTGGACGACAACACTTCCCCTCACAAATGTTTGAATACTTCCTCGAAAATACAGAATATATGCGCTATATCGGTTCAGCGAAAACAGACAGTCTATCCTCTGGATCCATCTGCTTCTCAGGAAAGCACAAGGTCGGTTTTGCTTCGTTATTAACCCTCTAACCGCCACGTAAGGACGTGCGATATTACCGGCGATTAACTAGGTTGAGATCCCTCTATGAGGGAGAATCGTGGCATATATATA
>MQTX01000218.1:349692-379329 GCA_009735665.1 Angiostrongylus cantonensis | reverse complement strand
GACTAGGTGTTCTTTTATGCGGACGCAGAGTGGTCTACCAGTTTCGCCAATGTATTCGTCTCCGCACGTTTTACAAGAGATGTTGTCTTGAGATGAGATGATATTTTTACAAGAGATGTTGTCTGAACTATAAGTTGGTAGCTTCCTTTTTATGTCATCACTACAAGGTTATCACGATGAATCACCAAGACGAATGTTTCATAAAATATATTAATACGTGTTATCCTTTCATTTTATGTGTACATGGGCGCGTGTGGCGCAGTGGTTGGAGGCACCACTGCGACACGGACGTGGAATCGATTCCTGCGCCCATGGCCCACCAAGCCTTCCATTCCTCCGGGGTCGGCAAATTGGTACCAGACTTGTCTGGGAGGATAGCAGCACTGGAGCGATACATCGGCAGGCCACCGCGAGTCATTGTAAAAGGCCAGATATGCATTCAATCACCTCCAACAATGCTTAATGAAGCCGAATGCATGGCGCATCCCTCAGGGATTGATCAACGCCGAGAGATTTATCCTTTATCCTTTATATGTAAACCAATTCTAATATCTTTGGCATATTTTGTAGAGAAAGTTCATTTGACAGTTGAAAGGGTGCTTGCACCAGCACTCTCCGTATTACGTAAATAGCTGGAGTAACATAGGTCCGGATATATGTCGTTGACGATCAAAAACCAGAACCTCGCTATATACGCCGTTTCGAAAATCACACGAACCGAACACGTTAAGCAACAGATCGACAGCAGTTGGACAAGAGCTCCTTTAGCAGCTGAGGCCTATGGGATGTTACGGGAACCACAGAAGCTTACTAAATCGATGGTCAGATTCTTCATGAATATCACCAAAGGAGATTTGAATGTCAGCAAGCCTCTGGAACGGACAAAACTTACTGGATTATTTTTGCACGCGCCAACGATGAATGGGGACTTCACTGGCGCGTTCTTGACGTCATTGTCACTTATTGGATAGGTGGTACAAATGCTCTTACACAAAGATATTTAGCAGCAGCGGTAGTTTCCGCGCAGTGGTTCAATTGAGATGACTTCCTGGTTAGGGATCTCTAGACGCCATAAAAGCCTGCCGTAGTCTTCTGATACGTGCGCCGGTTCATTGTACAAGTTCTGAGGTTCTAAGTGAGCTTCCAAACAAAAATCAATGTTGGCCATCAACCTCGTGCCAGCTTTCATAAGTTCCAACGTAAGTGTATTTAAAATCAATCAGCACAACCGCTTCATTGGTAATGGGTTATCTTTTAGCCCATATGGTGAGCAGGATTTTTCTAATGCAATCCGACAATTAGAATTTCACATTTGTTGCTCAGTGAGGTTGCTATGGTGACGCAAAACTCGCAACGCAGTTTTGAATGCGAAACGCCTCCGACTGCTTTCGGACCACGATTATTAAAGGGCGTCAATAACGAGGCGATGTTATTTTCAGTAGTTCACATTCCGTTTATATACTCGTTACGAACAAAACTGTCGTGACATTTATGGTCGCCAATATGCGCCCGATACGAATGATATTGTTTGGACGAGTTTTCATGCTTCTAGCAGAGAACGTCATGTTACTCTACTGTGTAAAGATACTCACATCATGTTAGCGGCGTTCTTTCTTACAACTCTGCCATTTTTTTTCTGCCGAGATCAAGTTTCGGAATCCCATTTTGATATATTTTAAAGTAAAGGGTTGTGAAAAATGCCTTGCTATTGGAGCTCTCTTAAAATATTCAAGGACAACAATAGCTCATTTTTATGCCTTCAAGAGTTCGGTTTATACTGGTTGCAACCTACGAAGGTTAAATGGTACTGAATTATTATGTCCTCACTTCTGAAACTAACGAAAATAGGCAAAAGTCCAAATTTCTAGGCAGTATTTCTCAAAGAAGTTTTTCACTTTTCAAGGCTCATTAGTTTTCATCATCACTTTGGCAAAAGATATATAATTTGTATAAGCCGAGATAATTTCGGGCTTAAAGAGATAATTGTGGCTGTCGGATAACGAGACTCCGTCCTCAGCTTCATAATCAGGACGTTGCCGTATTTAACCATATTGATTCATAAGAGGCTTTCTAAATTTAGTTGTAGTGATTTTTCATGCCAGCTATTGCAACTTTTTGAATGGCTCGAAGCAGAAAAGAGCAAAAACTCTGGAAAAAGATGGTAGTTATCTCATCGTATTATTGCTGACTACGAATCAAGTCTATTTGGAATCACTATAGTAGTAGCGAGTACAGTAGCCAAACTGCCCAATGATTACGGTATCCGACGTCATCTCGTCCATTTAGCGCGAAAGTTTTTACATGTCTTTGTGAAAATGTCATTCGAGCGCCCTAAGATACAAGTATTTATCTCGAATAGATGCCGATCGTCTATTAATTGCCAAACAAAAAGTATTTTTTAAACAAATGTTTCCAAATTCTACGTATGCAACACGAGGGCCCGAAACTGTAGACGATTTTGTACTAACCCCTTTTTTTTATATTTCCGACGTTTCTTATTGTCGTTCTAAGGTCTTTCTTCCGTTTCCTTTATTGAAAATAACGACTTTTATGGCCGCGTGTAGCGCTGCGGTTACAGGCTAACTGCAACACGAACGTGATCATAGATTCTACCTAGTGATCCGTACTTACCAAACCTGTGCAATTTCATTTATCACTCGTACCATATTGCGTATTGAGTTGACTGCCTGACTCATCCCTGAGGGGTTAATCATCTTCGGACGCCTCATTTTCGATGTCTTATGTCGCATTTTCATTTAGAAAAAAATAACCAGAAAGCAAGATGACGCTTTTTCTATGGGATTTGAGCAAAAGACTAGTCGGCACTTCTCATGGTGAACTTAACTTTCTAAGGAAATCAAGAAAGCCAAAACAGACTTTAATGAAAAATTAAGTTCCAGTGGATCGTTTCATAAAGTTATTGGAAAGTTAAGGAACGATTCCAAATTTTACTTTCCTTGCATATGTTTTAGCAAGGCGCGTGTAGCGCAGTGGTCGGAGGCACCCTGCAACACACACGTGGAGTCGATCTCGGCGCCCATGGCCCACCAAGCCTTCCAACCCTCCGGGGATTGGTACCAGACTTGTCTGGGAGGATAGCAGCACTGGCTCGATACATCGGCAGGCCACCGCCAGTCATTTTAAAGCCCGGATATGCATTCAATCACCTCCAACGATGCTTAACGAGGTCGAATGCATGGCGCATCCTTCAGGGATTGATCGACGCCGAGATCTTTGCCCTTAATTATTTTTTTAATGTTTCAGCAATACTGTGTTAGTAGGTATCAATGCAGAGCATATTCTATCCGCTTTCGCTTTATATAATTGAACTATGACATGAGTTCCAAATTTGATGAGCTTTAAAGGTTAGAATTTCAAAATTTTCCACAGCAATTTCAATTTCCACGAATGCAAACTCAAACTGCTCGAAACATCAATGGGATGTGGAACCAAGGATGTATTGACGAATGCACTGTGAAACTTGATTTCAAAATTTTCGTTTTATCTGATTCAACCTTCAAGATGAGGGAGGTTTGCCGATGTCCTGCCATTGGCGGCGAAAAGTTGACGGCTTTGGTGGAAGTTTACGTATACGACCGCTCGAGAACATATGAAGGAACTTTGTACCATCTCAATTGTTTCGAAACGTCTAAAAAGGATTTTAAAGTTGAAGTTGTTAGAAAAGCGGATTTTGTAACGAGTTGTCAACATATCGCACTGCAGACGCTACAGAGGCTAAAGAACTGTGCTACGAAGCTCTGTCTCACCACCATGCTGGTCAGACCTCTCGCCTGTGATCTACCACACCTCCAAGTATCTTAGTAATATCCTACGCAATAAATGCTTCAGAAGCCAAGCGGAGGTCGAAACTACCTTTAGCGAATTCACCTCTTTCACAAGATCAAAGGTTTTTGTAACACTGGTGTTAATAGACTTGTTTCTCGCTGCCGCCAATGTGTAAATTGTAAGGAGAGTTAGTTCGGTGAGCACAGTTTATTGTGAGCATAAATGCATAAGTTTAAAAATACTCAGTGAAGCAGTGGATTACTTTTCGAAAAACGTATTTGAACAATGTTTTTAAATCAGTGAAGCATACATTTGTCCCTTTATTTCATCGTGTCTTATCGTTTATTTAACTGTTTGGTTTTCTTCGGAGAGTGGCACAAGTAAAACAAAACAGGCGGTATAAAAAGGATAAAGGGTAAAGCTCTCGGCGTTGATGTGTCTCTGAGGGATGCGCCATGCGCTCGGCTTCATTAAGCATCGTTGGAGGTGATTGAATGCATATCTAGCCTTTACAATGATTCGCGGTGCCTACCGATGTATCGATCAGCCAGTGCTGCTATCCTCCCAGATAAGTCTGGTACTAATTTTCCGATCCCGGTGGAATGGAAGACTTGATGGGCCATGGACGCGAGGATCGATTTCACGTGTGTGTTGCAGGTGCCTCCGACCACTGCGCCACACGCGCCCTTTAAAACAACGGGTAAATCTGAAAAAGTAGGAAAAGGTTATTAGAAAATCTTGCGAGAAGAGTAAAATTAAACCATCTTTGGTAAATCACATCGACTTCTGTTCTTTATTCATGGATCTGTTTCTATTCAATGCAACTTCACCATTCTCGTCCGTTTTTTCCATCCATTGTTCTTCGGGGTTATCAGTTCCAGTGCTTCTTCACGTCCGAAAAATGAGAGAAAAAAGTGCGGATGAGCTTCTAGAGACTTCGTGAAGAGTTCCATTGTCTGGAAAAAAGGAATGAAAAATGTAGTGCTGCTCTTTCACGCGCTCCAATATATCTGATTTCCTCCAGTGAAAATGAGGAGGTACAATGTCATCCACAGGAGAAAGAGGAAGTCGGCTACAGCAAGTGCAGATGAAAGAGCGATGTGCAAATGGAGAAGAACGAGGGAAAGAAAGAGAAAACTGAACAAGTTTTTAACAGCTGTGCATAGAGAGGGCATGTGCATAAGGTGTACATAGAGAGACAGGGAAATAGAGAGCCAAAGAGAGTGAGTGAGAGTGAAAGAGAAGAAGGGAGCAGGAGAAAACAAATTAAGGGATCGCTTAAACAATAAGTTATACGTTAGGAAAGGTCGGTAAAGAGAGAGGGAGAGAAGCAGAGAAAGGAAGAATGAGAATGAGAAAGCGCAAGTGTATCGAGAAAGAGAGAAGGAGAATGAGTGAGAGAGAAGGAGAGGGCAAGGAGAAGCGTAAGGGATAACGAGTGAAAAAATTGCCCACCGTTGATTACAATCATTTATACTGAACGAAAATATTCAAGTCAATTAGCTGTGTGTTGGAAACGAGACATGATGTCACATAGAGAGGAAAGAAAAGAGAAGGAACAAAGAGACCGTATGATGATTATGTTAGCGATTCGTTTTCTCATCAAAGAACCGAAGACGGACAACTCATAAATAAACTATGGAGGCTGGCAGTCATTTCAAGCTCCATAGTCTTCTATTGTCGCTCTTTCTCTTTCTATTGTCGAGCAGTTGGCTTTCAAGCTAAGTTGAGCATTTTTTTCTTTCTGTTTTCTTCTCACTCTCCACATGCTTTAAATTCGCAGCCCACGTCTTTCTGTGTAGTTTATCTTCTAAATATTAAAGTTTTGCAGCACTTACTTACACGTCTTATTCTTGAATTCGAAAAATTTCTTCGCTTCCGAGTCAGTTTTTTTTTTCTGCGTACAGAGTGATCACATTTAACGATGAACTATTCTCACCTTATGACTATATTGGTTATCGATTTTTTGTCCTGTTTACCTTCTACGTCAAATCTTAATGAGTGATGGAACCTTTGGGTACAAAAATTTATTAGTTCAGACTCCTACGATAGAAAGCTAGCAAATTACCCTTCTTTTTAAGGTATTTTTTCCATATTTTGTTAACTGGACTTATTCTTTTATAAATAGCCGTTTAATTGATTAATTTTAATCTACGACCGTTTTCTAATGATTAAACTCGTCTGGAGAGCAGAACCATCGGTAATTTAACGATGTTGAAACAACTTGCCGGGTTTGATAACAGCGCAGGGTACTGTTAAACGCCCAGCAGTTCGTTACAGTGCGCTGAAGTCATTGATGGAGAACATAATGGCAACGGTACCCATTAACATCTTCTAATATTTTTTGAGCTTCCTTTCAGTAGTGTCCTTTTTTTTCAAACTTTCGAATTTGATTGAAAAATCGATCGTCATTTATTCAAGACCGCGAAATCTCGCTGAATGCCCTTAGAAAGATTTTAGCTATCTTTCTCTTTTGTTAAATGCGAACGCTTTTTGTTTGTTTTTTCCTCATTTTATACGACCTGTCTTGGTGCCTTTTGGTGCGGATCCCAGCACTTCCCACATTCAATTCGTTTCCTCGCAGCCATTCTCAACCAGGATCTTTCAACTTTTGCGTGTAGCTTCGGATTCTGATAAAGGATTTTCATTTCATCTTGAATGTCGTAGAATGCCGGTCGAGTCGATTATCCCTAGAGACCCGGGATGGCCAGGCTGAGGCGATCCCAACCGGCCTCGGGTGAGGATTGCTGAGCTTGGTGTGCCCTAGGCAGGATCGGACAAGCACCGTGCTCGTTATGGTTGGCAACATTAGCACTATGAGATTCGTCCCCTCTGATTGCTATAACTTTTTGCCTACTATATTTCCATAAATAACTCTAAAATTGCTTTTTCATAGATGTTCTAGTAGCTGGAGACATTTGTGTTGATGTTTCACTTAATTTTCCGTTTAAATTAACAAAATGTGGTAAAATAAGTAGTGTTTGGCGTCAATAAATTTGTATACTTCCAGCCTAGGGACTCTCCAACCATTACAAATGGTAGAATTTACCGGCAAAATAATTTTATATACGTTATTATACCTGTCGTAACATTAAATAAAAAATCAACTGAAGATGAGCTTCCGTCGCGTTCCGGCATTTGATGCCCGTCTAGCTGCTAGCCCATTCAAATCGCAGCGGGTCGCATTTTTTTAAAAATCTTTTTCATGTCTTGTCTATTTCTATATGTGGACCAATTCACTTTTTTGCGAAAAAGCAATAACGAAACCATCAGATAAATGCTCTGAGAAGTCCCAATGTTAACTTTTTATTCACTGTTTATTATTATTTACCACGACGGAGTATGATGTGAAACACAACCACTGTGATGTTGAGATATTTGAAAAACTTAGACCCCAGTCCAGATTCGAGCCCGTGGTTGCCAACTCCGAGAGCTTATGTGTTACCCACTGCACCACTGAGACCTTAGTTCCGCTTTTCTCTCAGACAGTCTTTTACCGTAACAGTGCCATCAGCGATCACTCGTCAACGGAAACGATCTGGGGAGCGAAAATCGACATTGAACTCAGTTAAGCTGAGGCTGTAGTTGAAACCACAACTTTTATCTACTTTCCTTTATTTTTTTATAGGAGGGTATTATGTGGAAGGGCTAACGGCAAAACTTGGAAAGGATAATCGCGGGTTCGATCTGGTCTCAAACCCAAATTTTTCGAATATCTCGGCATCACTGAAGTTGTAATTGTTCATTGATAACTCATCATCGAGAGTATAAATGAACCGTGGTCAGCGACTCGGACCGTCGGCCCTGAGAAAGACGAAAACGTCGAAGCGTTAGGCGAATAATGTTATTTATCACCTTTGTGTTAGCTTACCAGTGAAGGAACACGCTAACAAGTGATTTATTCTCGTTACATGGGGGGTTTTAAGGCCCAAGAAGTGCAATGATAACGTGTTCTTCAGCTATAGCAGCAGCGATTCGCCACAAACACTTGTCAGACAAGAGCTCTCTGTGGTTTGAAAAAACTGTCGGCTCATTCTGTGGTGAAGACCAGAGAACGGTCATGCACGGCTTCCCTAAAATATTAAGAAGAATAGAGTCAGCCAGCATCATCTCATCAGCAATGATATTAATAAATGCTCTAAAAAAGCTCTAGGCGTTGTTCATTTCCTGAGGCATGAGCCATTCGTTAAGCATTGTTGGAAGTGATTGAATGCATTTCTGGCCTTTACAATGACTCGAGGTTTCCTGCCGATGTATCCAACCAGGATGATATTCTCCCAGAGAAGTCTGGTTCCAATTTGCCGACACGGGAATGATGGAAGGCTTGGTGATCTATCCCATGTGTATTGTAGGGCCCCTCCGATCACTGAGCTATAAACACCTCGCACTAAGTTATTGATGAAGGAGACCAGAATCCTCAAGCAGTAACTAAACCCACAAGAAAATCCGAAGATTTTCGTTGGTTGTGTATGTAAGGAAGCGGAAGATGAAAGCGCAAGGGTCTCCACAATATGTGGTGTCATGTAATAAGAAATAAAATAAATAAGTCCACTTTTTTATTTGTTGTCTAGTTCAATTTTTATGGCAGGGTATTGTCTGAAATAAACCACAATAATGCTGAAATATTTGCAAAATGACAGGTGTCTGCTGTGGGAATCGAATACGCTTATTACCCTTTCTGGTGACTAACGCGTCTGATCCTCTACTTGACTGGGTTCAAGGCCAATTTGGGCTTGCCGGATCAGTCCCGTTGACTTGTGATTGCCGGTGGCACTGATCGATAGAACTAGCTGGGAGAAAGGTGGAATGATAGAATCGCATGATGTAGTGGTGAATGCGTTAGCCCACGTAAGAGGTAATAATGGCGTGTTCGATCTCCCACCTCACGGACAACTACTGTCAGGAGTTTTGCAAATATCTCACCATCACTATGATTGAAACAAATAAATATTTCTTTTTTACATGACTCGCCATCACATCTACTGTACGAATTCCAGCACTTCTTGCATTCGATTAATTTTCCTTACTCGTCGTCTTAGAGCATTTGCGTCTTGTTTCATCTGCAGCTCGAGGAGCTCGTCTTCTTTATGAATATCATAGAATGCTGGTTGAGTCAATTCCTTTTGCAATCTTGGAAATAATCGCGCAAAGGCGTTCTCGGGTGGTTTGGAGGAGAGTGTTATGGAGGGGATCGAAGCAGTGTCGTTGCTTCCTGATCGACGGCGTCACTAATCACTGCGCTACCCACAAGTCCAGACAATACTGAAGTTATTATTTTTTAATTTTTTATTTTTGATTGTTGTTTTATTTTATTTATCATTTTTTATTTAATTTAGCATAACTTTAATAATGGGGAAGAAAATGCAGAACTTAAGGACCCACTAGTAACTTTGAATAAAACATGAGTAAGATATAACAGATATAAGATAGAATAAGATATAATGAATAAGATATAATAAAGGGAACATGCTTGATTTTGTTTTTTCTTCAAACACCCTTCACTCACGAAATCGACGTCGTTGGTCGCAAAAGAATGCTGTAAACATAAAATATTACTTGCTCTAGGTTTTTTTGACAAGGAAAAAACATCTGGCATCGTAGAAATGAATCTCGCTACTCGTCGACCTCAAAGATAAGCTGTTCTGAGAAGAAACAAAAGCAGATTGTCAGAAAGGCTGCTGTCTCATAGTCCTTTACTATCGTCAGAGGAAAGAGCAATAATATAGCAACACCAACCATCTTGTTAAAGCTGTTCAACGAACATGACTTCCAGGAAGAGAGTTCGAACTCGTAGAAGTAATCGAAGAACACAAAGAACACTCATCGAACGAACACAAATTGTCAAAGCGGTCGATGGTTGCGAGGAAATAAAACTGGTGATTACGTCAGATTTGGCGCGATTCACGAAGACTGGTCGTCAAGGTATCGTCTTAATTCCAATAGTGCGTGTAGTTGTTGCTGTTTGCTCTGGATATTTTTTTTTCACACTTAATTTTTCTCAACACGGTGGGCGGTGGTGACGCACGGGAAAAAAACTTCTTCTAGAACTTCAATATATTGTAATCACTAATCACTATTCCTCCCAACGGTTTACCGCCTCATCGTGGCTGGGTGGTGTTCCTGGGTGACGGACTGCGATGTACAGCGAGGAATCATCCTCTGACAGAGTCTTCCAAACAGAGAAGGAGTCCGGCGTTTCCATTAGGAGGTCTAGCTAAGAGCAAACCAATACCAGGATCCACCACCGTCCTGGTACCAAAGTCGCAAAGTGGCAAAGCTCTCTCTGACACACAAGAGTTGCAACTGCCTGTCGTGGTGACGACCTGGAACAGACTTTGGCCATGCTGACCTCGGCATTCCAGGGAACAATAATGGATTAACCGGCAAATCTCCGAAAAATGGAGGTTGTGAGTGGGCTAAACAGGTGATCTCGCTTTTCGCTCACCGAGCGTCTCATTCCTTTGGGGTCGGAAAATTGGTATCGGACTAGTCTGGGAACTGCTCACGCTCTGCCATCCAAGTATGAGCACACGAGCCCAGCTATCTCAGGATTATATAGAGAATCGATTCGACCAAAATTCAGCAAAATTCATGCTGAAATGAGGATGCTGAAGCAGCAACCGAAGTCACAAGCTAGAAGAATTTTGTGGATGATGGATGCAACGTAACGAATCAGATGCGAGAAGTACGGGGATCCTCACAGTAGACATGAAGGCGGGTCTTATGAAATAGAAAATAAAAAGAATAGTATGTATTATTGTGGCAAACTTGCCTATTCATAAAACAGCTGTTATTGGCCAATGAGTGAAATCTTAGCAATCAATTTCGTAGCGCGCATTGTGCACTTTTGTATTTCGGGCTATTTCGTACCCAGCCTTAGCTGCACAATTTGAGAGCTTTACATGCTTCTTCATATGGTAGTTAGACGTCTTCTAATCACAAGGGTTATTCATTATCTGTTGACAAGAACCACGGATCTCCCTCATATGAGGGATCTCGAGCCGGTTAGTTTTCCTTATCCTTTCTTTAACGTTCTGCTCTCTGTGGAAAAGGCAACTGGCAGAGTCTCTCATGTGTGCTTCGCTCTTTCTCACTGTTACGTTCTTTGCTTTCGTCGTTTTTTTCTCTGCATCCTGGAGAATGTCCTCTGTTACTATTACACATAACTGTAGAGACGTACTTTTCGCACAGCTATTTGATTCACTTTTGTGTACGCTATAAAGCTTATCTAGTGAAAAATCTCCGAGTAACACTTGGCTTTTTTCAGCTTTGTGTCAACACTTCCTCTCATTCCACCATATCTGATTGCAATAAGTGTGAACCTCTGGAGCTCCGTCATACTAGTAACGGTCATGAGTCATCACTTCATTCCTTTTCCATCCCTACACTTACTGCTATTTTCACATTCCTCACCTCTTTCTTGCCTCCTTCATGTAATAGAAATAGAATAGAATTCAATTAGTGAGCCTATCTTCCACATATGCTATGTTAACGTGAATCGTACACTATACACATCTTTTTCTTATTGCTGATCCATTAAAGATATACGTCAGTGCTATGTTAATATTCTATAATCTGTCTTTCATTCCTATGTAAACATTCTACAATCTCCTTATTTTGTTTCTGATGCATTACTCATGTTTATACAAAGGTTTGAAAGTATCTAGCAGAGCGGTTAGAGATGTCTCTAAATACACGTGTGGTAGTTGGTTCGCTCCCACGCCCTGGATCATCAAGCCTCTCATTACTCACGTGTCCGCAAATTTGTATCAAACCTGTCTCAAAGAATAGTGGCAATGACTTGATACATCAATTGGGTACCAAAAGTCATTACATAACCCTGATAAGCATTCAGTATTGCTTGATGAAGTCATGACGATGCTTGAATGCACTGCGCAATCCTCAAAGATTGATCGGCGTCAAGAGTTTTATCCATTACTCTCCTTATGTAATGGCCTAACGACTCAAGTTTGAACTCTTACATTGCTGCATTACATGGCTGATACACATCACACTGCAATGTTAGAACCTCTCTAGATTGTTTCCAGAATTGTGATTTATTATAAATGGTCTAAGTTATTATAAAAAAAAGACCTAGACAACCATTCATTGGTTCATCGCATGGATTCTGATGTGAAGTTGTTCACCCTTTTTGTAGGCTTGGCGTTGAAGTGGCCAACGAGGCCTTATATGATCGAAGGTACGACCTTTTCTGCAGCACTTCTTTACGTTCACAAGAAATGCCTCGGAATCAACTTCGTCATAGCATAATTCCATGTTGGAGTAAAAACAGAACCCAATGCTTCCACATAGCTTTTCAACCGTAAGTACCTGATTCAGGTAGTTATTTATTCAAATGAATCGATGTTTACATCCAAACTCGTATTGAACTGGATACGAACGCCGCGTACTTTACTCATGCATCTTCAGGGGGAGCATCGCTGATCCATTATAACAGACAGCATTTCATGAGTAATGTGTTTTCATCTCGACCATTAGAGGCCCCTTCTCTCATGACTTCGATCGCTCTTCTTTGTATCTTCAGGTTCTCCATAAAGGATTCCGATGGTATTCATTTTAAGCAAAAGCTCTCATCACAGCCACACGTCTTGAGGGTTAAATAGCGCTGAGATTTTAGCTTCATTCCCTTCGTACCACTCTTACTAAACGCTCCCGTCTCGGGATCGCTTTCAGAGGCGAATCGGCATTATATTTAGTAGTTTCTGCATAATTTTTGGCGAACTCGCCAAAAATGTTTACAGCCACCCTCTAGAACGTCATGCGGACATTGGAATGGGTTAATATGGGAGTGAAAATCGATGGTTGGCAGATACATCACCTTCGCTTTGCTGATGACATCGTGTTTATAACACCAGACATTAGCCAAGCGGAACGTATGCTTGTCGATTTTGATAAAGCCTGTGGAAACATTGGTTTTCGACTAAATCTCAAGAAAACGAGGTTTATGATGAACGGATTGGTTTTATATGCTCCATCCACGCTCAATAGAACGAATTTCTCTGAATAGTCCAGCTATGTCTGTCTAGATCGGGAAATCATTATGATATGATGAACGACTCAGCTCTAGAGCTGAGCAGAAGGAAACGAGCGGCTTGGGGAGCTTTCAAGAGCATCGAGGATGTAGTGAAGAGAACAAAGAACACCCGACTCCGTGCCCACCTTTTCGACTCAACGGTTCTTCCTGCCCTAACGTATGCGTCAGAAACTTGGTCGCTACGTAAACAGGATGAAAGGTCACTCAACGTTATCGAACGCGTAGTTGAAAGGACGATGCTAGGAGTATCCCGTTTCATACAAGTAAGGGATGGGATCGGAAGCTCCGACCTACGGCAACGATCAAAAATCAAAGATGCCGTTCTATACGTCAGATAGTCGAAGATAAGGTGGACCGGACACGTAATGCGTATGAATGATAACCGATGGACAAGGGCTGTTAGTGACTGGATTCCTCGGGATGTCAAACGTACTGCACGAAGACCACCGACCCGATGGTCGAAGTTCTTCGCGAAAAGCCTAGAAGAAAGATGTAGTACTCGACGAGTACCTAAAGCGAGCAGAAACCACTGCGCTACTCTTGCACGCGACAGGGGAAAATGGAGGATTTACTGGCGACCGCTCAAGTCACTCGACGATCAACGGGCTACAGGTGATACAGGTGATACAGTTTCTGCATCTAATGTCCTTGTAAAGTTTGCAGTGCTCTGGCGCTTATGGGCACATTGGTGACTTCGATGTTGATAAGGCTGTGCGCTCAATCAGTATGTATTCAGTTACAAATGTTCGCCAAATTAATATGAATAGATTGGTAAAAATGCCCAGTAATAAGGCACACCCTGAGCCCACCAGGCCTCCAATCACTCCACGGTCATGGAGTTGGTATCAGACTTTCCTGAGAAAAATTCATTCGCTCTCTCATCATACACATAAATGATAAAGGATAAACCTCTCGGCGTTGATCAATCCCTGAGGGATGCGCCATGCATTCGGCTTCATTAAGCATCGTTGGAGGTGATTGAATGCATATCTGGCCTTTACAATGACTCGCGGTGGCTGGCCGATGTATCGAGCCAGTGCTGCTATCCTCCCAGACAAGTCTGGTACCAATTTGCCGACCCCGGAGGGATGGAAGGCTTGGTGGGCCATGGGCGCATTTCACGTGCGAGCCGCAGTGGCGCCTCCAACCACTGCGCCACACGCGCCCATCATACACATAGAACACTTTATTACTACCAGCGAGATTCAAATGAGCCAAAATTAACAAATGCAGATACATGACCATGTAGAGCGATGAAGTTAGCAACCCAATGTTCCTGAAGGGTCATATGGGATGCCACTCCGTGTAGATGCTTACCGAAGTTGGCTCCAGCCCATAAAATTTCATTCATGAATCTATCTTTTTCTGGGAGGAAAAGGAAACACCAGTAACGAATCTTCTCCAAGTCCAGAAATAGTTGAAGTAATTCGAGTTTCTATAGCCTTGATAGGGCGCGTGTGGCGGAGGGGTCGGACGCGTCCTGCAGCACGCACCTGGAACCAGGCGTCCATGGTCCACCAGGCCTTCCATCTCTCCGGTGTACGCAAATTGGTACCAGACTTGTCTTGGAGGATAGCAGCACTGGCCTGTTACATCAGTAGGCCGCGGCGTGCCATTGTAAAGGCCAGATATGCATTCAATCACCTCCAAACGGTGCTTAATGAAGTCGAATGCATGGCGCATCCCTCATGGATTGAACAACATATAGAGCTTTATCCTTTTATTTTGATGGCTTTGATGAATTAACCCTCGCTTAGTTGGCGGGTAGGTGTATTTCAACTCCTCATAAGCTCAACACTCTTGTATATAGTGGTTTACACTAATCGAGCGAACACCCTTTTAAGCTCACAAAACCATTCTAGTTTGAAATTTTATCTACATAGTAAACATCCATAAAATGATTTTAACCTGAAATTTTATTAACATAGCAAACATCTGCTCGAGGAACATTTGCATGGGAGGGATAGCGCAGTGGTTGTGGTGCCGACCATCACGAGCACGGTGCTGCTTCGATATCGCTCAGACTCACCAAAGCTCTCACTCCTCCGATGTCGGAAAATTCGCATCCGGCTTGTTCGGGAAAAATTTCATTCTTCGCAATACAGGGGGGAACGTTTTAACTAGGCTATCTCAGGACTCTAGTGAGAATCGATCGACCAGCATTTCACAACAAGTGAAATGAAAATCCTCAAACAGCAGTTGAAGCCACACGCAAAAGTTGGAAGAACTTCGTGGATGATAGATGCGTGGAAAGAATCGGATGTGGGAAGTGCTTGGATCCGCACAGTAGACGTGAAGACGCGTCGGATAAAATAAAATAAAATACTTTTCCTATAAAAGGGGAATATTTGCACGAACTCTATTACCGTACTACTCCGTCATGTTAACTAATAAATGATGACCTTATTGAATTGTAAGCTTGTATTGTTCACAATTGATGACAAACATCTACGAGACTTACAGTGGCTGTTCCAAAGTCATTGCTTTCTTCAGAGCTGTAGAGATCTTTGGTGCACGAAGATTCGCGCCGTGTTCCGCTCCATTTGATTCGATTCGACGCAAAAACGAAGATATCATGGAAACTACACAGCTCGAAGAATACGTGATATGGATACTCCACCTGAGTCATTGGAAAGCGAAGCAGCTGAACCGCCGTGTCACTCAGTACAATATAGGTTCTGAAGAAATATGCGTGGAATTCAACAACCCAGACTTCTTTTTCTTCCCCAGAGTCTTCGTACTGATAGCAGAATATCCTTTAATGAATATAGGATTCTCATATTTTCAATGCAACTACTGGATATATATTGAATTCCACTCAAGGAATATGAAATCTGCCATATATTCCACGCAAAGTTTTTGTAAAGTAATCCGAACCACTGAGTCGTTCATCCTTCAGATGTATACTTAGTCTTGTAGAAGCTGGTCGCTAGCAGATTTCGTCCAAAGGTTGTCGTCTTACGAATAACGTCCACCCAGCGTGATCTTCTATGTAACGCAAAAATGTGTCTACAGCTGACCTTCGATCTTTGAGTATCTCACCTAAGCTCTGGATACCTTATTTCGTAGATAAGCTAAGAAGGTCATTACTAAATAGTCGATTGGCTAGCGTTTCAACGTCTTCATGTCCTTCAGAGACGATGATCCGATTCGATGGTTCACAGTCATTCACCTTCTCGATGTCATGTCTTCGTCGTTGAATCTAGTCGGTTGTTCTTGAGTGGAGCACCGCTCGAATGAGGCAACCTCACTCGGCCATGCTCTTTTACATAGAGCGCTTGTTATTTATAACGACTATCCCTTGGTAACAACTTGTTTTTCAGTGGAGTAGCATAAAGAATTTCTCTATAAAATCGATCTGGTGGCGTGCCTGATGGTTAAGATGGAATGTGAATGCAGGAGCGCACGCGGCTCTATTTGATAAAGGAATTCTCTATAAAACCCTCTACAGTTCTAGCGTCAACAAATTGACACCAGATTAGGCCACAAAAATAAAACACAAGCTTGTTAAATTGGCACATACGCTTTACCGGTTCGCGATGAAAGGAACTATTCCGCCAATCACAACTACACGATCGTTTCTGGCCGAAGCTCCACTAGCTGATTCTTGGAAACGAATTCACTCGAGAAATCCGCTATTGTTTAGCCTGAGTTCCGGTTGACATGTCATGAAAGTTGGAAGCATTAACTGCATCACTAAGACCAAATTCTTTTGCGCTGGCACCCAGAACACGAGCTGTGTGCCACCAAACAATGTAAACAACAACATAACCATTCATATAAACTCGTCATTCAATATGGGTACCGTAACAGTCTGAAGATCAACAACACTGAATCTATAGTCCTGCACTATATGAGATTCGTAGATATTAGAAGACTGAAGAGAAGAAAAAATAAAAAATGAAGTTTGAAAGTAAGTTAGGATATATACAACAGAAAGAATGGATAGTTCAGAAAACTAGAAGACATGAACAGACCGGTTACCAACATAGCCCTTGTATCTAAAAATAGAAAACGGGAGATAGGTGCTTACCAAAAACCACCAGTCTTCTTTCCGTTCACCTTTTTCAATTTATCTCTAGGTAATTTGTCAAAAATAAGAAATCCGCCTGATCTTTCAATCATTTCTAATGGAACGTAGAACGTGCTTAACTCTGTGGAGTCCGGGATGACCTAGAAAAAATATTCAAACAAGATAACCACTTTTTGTTTACAGCCTAATTCTTTTTTCATGGCAGGATATGCCGTGAAAGATTGCCATAATGACGCTGAGATGTTTGCAAAACTCAGGACTGTAGGTGTCTGCGGTGGGGATCAAATGCGCAATTACCCTCTCCATGGATAACGTGTTTACCACCACACCATATGTGCAGTTCGTTTCGCGTTCCTCTCAAGCATGTTTTAACTCATAGGTGCTATCAACAATTACGCATGAAAGGGATCTGGGGAGTAAAAATCGGCGTTGAACCTATTTAAGCTGAAGCTGTAGTATCCGTTGAACCCACCAAAGCTGAAGCTATAGGGTAGGTTACAGAGTATTCACTCTTTATTTAGTTCCTATTCTTTTTTCATGGCAGAGTATTTGTGCACCCCAGATCAATCCCGTTGGCGATTGATTGATTGTGCCTATTAACACTGCTGAGAGAAAGGTGAAACGAAGGACCCACATGGTATAGCGAGGAACGCTTAGCTCCTGGAAATGGTAATGGCGTGTTCGATCTCTCTGACACCTGAGATCCTGAGTTTTGCAAATATCTCAGCATAATTGTATTCAAATAAGGATTTAAAATGCTGAAAAGCATGCACATCAAACAGTACATAAGGTTAATCACCTGGTTCGGAAGGACAAAACATTCCATTTCGAAACAACTCGGTGATACTTCCGCAAGGATTACTTTGAAGAAGTGAGTGGGCACAGCAACGTTATTCGTGCCAATTACCTGAAAATTAAACCTGAAATAAACTGCACGCTACGTAGAAAATCATTCACTAGAAAATAAAATTGTTGAGAACTCTTCGATGTAATACATTAGCAGAAATGCAACCCTAATGATGCTGAGATATTTGCAAAACTGTGGACCACAGGTGTCTGCGGTAGTGAACGAATGCGCTATTACCCCTTTTGGATGCTAACGCGTTCACGACCACACCATGTAAGTCATTTGTTTCGCCTGTTTTTTCAGCTAGTTTTCTATCTACCAGTGCCCTGGGAAGCATAAATAGGCACTGAACCCTGTCAAACTAAGGCTGAGACAGGCGAAACCAAGGATAAGCATGGTGTTGTGGTGAATGCATTAGCCTCCGAAAAGGGTAATGGCAGGTTCGTTCCTCATCGCTGACACCTGCGACCCAGAGTTTAGCAAATATCTCAGCATCCTTGTGATTGTGTTTCATATAGTACCATGCTGTGGAAAATTGAAATAGCAAGCGAATAAATGATTAACATTACGTCAGGAAAACTGAAATCACTGCAATCTAACCTTATATCTAACATAATTATTCCCGTCTTCCGCCTTGTGAGGAAGGTAGAGAGGTCCCGTCAGAATATACGTATTTAAACTTCTATGTGCAACCTTTCTAAATGTTAGTACTTTTACAAAAGGATGAAAATGGGTAGTCGAGAAAATTCTCCGTACCTAGCGTAGCGCTCCAAGTCATTCCACTTGTCACGATTGAAACCTTTCCCGACTTGTGGGCTCATATTCGACAGCAGAAACGTCTGATCAACGGAGTTTTGGGTTTTACGATGATTTCCAGCAGCTGCCAAATGCCCCCTGTCATATCCACTACCCTGCAACGGACCACTATCATTGATTGTAATACAGTCAAACTGTGAAGAAAAAAGAACAGTTCCCTACTCTGTAGTCAGAATTTTCAGATTGAAAATATTTGTGAACACTTTCATCAGGGCGGAATTCACATTTCGAACGATCAACGGAAGGATCATACTTGAGACTTGATGGCGTCAGATGCTCACAAACCTAAGAAACTTCAAATTCGAGCACAGCTTCAATTGGATTCAAAATGGAACTAGTAACTTATCTAATTTTCCCGACGGTTTACCGCCTCATAGTGGCTGGGAAGTGTTTCTGGGTGTCAGGCTGCGATGTACAGCAGGAAATTCATTCCCCGACAGAGTGTCTCAAGCTGAGGAATCTGGCGTTTCCACTAGGAAACCCAGATAAGAGTTAACCAACACCAGGATACACCACTGTCCTGGTATCAAAGTCGCACAGTGGCAAACCTCCCCCCGATCCACAAAGGCCTACGACTAACTGTGGTGGTCATGACCTGGAGCAGACTTTGGCTAGGCTTATCTCGGAACTCCAGGGAACCACAATGACTAAACCAGCAAAATTCCGAAAAATCCTGGGGCCCGCACAACCAATGACGGGCCACCAAAGTATCCAAATAACTTACCCAGTGAGCAGTTCTCGTCTTGCGATCGTAGGACAGCACAAAATCCTCAAATGTCCTCAGATTATCGAAGCCCGGAAAACCGTACCGCATTATTTCCGATGCTCGGGACGGACCGATATCGCTTATTGGTTTCTCTCGTTCAACTGGTAACAACGGTAATGCTGGTACCGTTGGAAGTGGCTAAAAAAGTAAAAGACAGTCATTGCCATTTTTCCTGCACGGCGCTGAACACAGTTCAGCTGTACGACAGTTAAGTAACAATTTACTAACGGTTAGAGCAGTTGCGGCTTTCACGTGCTTCAACGGAAGTTCATTTCCGTAACGAGTTCCAAGCAAAAACGAGCCGCTAGCGACAGCCACTAAACCTCCAACCTGTGCAGCCTTTCGAAAGATCATCCTGGAAGACATGGAATGCCTGAATGAAACAGATCCTGGATATCATCCACGTATCCAATTCATTCTAAACGATCGTACAAACTAAGAGTCTCGATGGTAACCAGCACTCTTTAATGGCACACGATGACGTGAAACTCGTCGAAAGTCCTATTTTCCGTACTAAAAAATCGTATTGAGTTCTTCCGTTTATAGATGCTTATTCACCGATTCGCTCCAATGTCCGTAACACCGATTGCCCATGAAATATTCGTACAAATCCACGTCACTACATAGAAAAGTTGTGACTGCCAATACTTATGCATTTCGGTAGCATCCAAGTACTCCTGGAATCTGCGAGCAGGACGAAGGCAGTACGTCTGTGTCTTGCACGGGATATTACGAGGCGTATAGCACCCATATACCACTTTGATTTGATGACCGTGGTGCGCAAAATAGTATTAGGTCACGTAAGGTTTCGTCATTGAATCCTTTAAACGTCTACGGTCGATGTTTCGTTGGTTCTTATTTGTTCTTCTTTTGATTCGATCGAGAGAGATATAGCTCGAGTTGTTTTATTCGAATTGTGCTCCCAGGTTCTATTGATCGCTGGATTTTCTGGATAGAAAGTGAATGGTCTGAATTCCTTGCTAACTAGTAAGAATGCCGAAGTACTAGTTACCTTCCGTACCTTAACAGTATTATTTATATTTATTTATACTTACAATATGTTGTATTTAGTATTCCATGCAGCATGAGAACTTTTTATCTTCATTCCGCAGCAGTTTCTTCGAAATTTTTCCACATGTAGGTAGGAAACTAAGTCATTTAGAATCTTTCCTTCTTTGTAGTCTCCCTAGTCCCTTCGTTAAAATACGATTCCTTTGCAATTAACAAGAAGGAAGAAGAAGACTATTTGTAACGATTTGCATCATTGTTATCATAAGTGTAATGACTGAAAACAACGGAAGGTCAAAAACCATAGTTGCACCACCTGTTGCCCCGCCGATCGTCGAACTCGAACGGGCGCCAGTAAATTTTCCATTTTTCCCTGTCGCGGGCAAGAATAGCCCAATGAGGTTCTGTTGGCTCTAGAGACTCCTTGAGCCATCATATCTTTCTTCTAGGGGTTTCGTGAAGAACTCTGATCACCGGGTCGTTGGTGTTTCCGCAGGACCTGTGAAAATCTAGAGGAATCCAGTCACTAACGGCTCTTGTACATCGGTTGTCGTTCATACGCATTACGTGTCCAGTCTACCTCACCCCCGACAATTTTGTGTGTATGATGGTAAATTTAATTTTTGACGTTGGTCGGAGCTTCGGGTCCCTTCCCTTGCTTTTATGACACGGAATGCCAAGTTTCTGACGCATACGTTAAGGCAGAGAGAATCGTGGAGTCGAAAAGGTGGACACGGAGTTGGGTGCTGTTTATTCTCTTCGTTGTATCCTCGATCCTTCAAGGCTCACCAAACCACTCGTCTCCTCCTGCTCAATTCTGGAGTTCTGTCTTTCCCATGATCGACTTTCGTTTAATCTCGGCATTGGATTATGAATGCGTAGTTTTCTTGTTCAGCAATCGCGAGGTTGTTGAACAGCATACATTTTTACATAGAAAAACACATTACAATACAACAGTAGCTGAAGTGTCGGCAGAATCGCCTTCTTCAGAGGCTGGAAGGGCATAGAGATGTGCAATTTACTGGCCATGCGCTTCAATAACACTTGCAAAAAGAGAAAAACTATCGTAATTGCCTGATCAACAGTTTCTCGAAAAACTCACCGCTTTTTACCTGACTTCCAATGAGGAAGGTTAGAACAGAACGCCGTTGCAAAAGATTGTCTTAGCTAGACATCAAATCAACTTTCTCCGCCGCTGTTTTCAACGTCGAGTCGTGCCGAAGTTTATAAAACGAAAACGACTTCGCGAGATGTGCGATGCAACCAGAAGACAGCCAACACCAACATACAAGGTAGACAGCCAACACCAACATACAAGACATCGAAATGGAACTACTTCGAGCTGCACTACGAAGCAAGCAAACGAGATGTTCGCCAAAATGAAGAAATATGCGACGAAGGAACATTTTTGTGCTTTGTATTTGGAGGAATAGTTGGTGGGTCAATATTGATATGCGATTTTATTAGGTCTAATGTCAAAATTACCTTACAACGAAAATTCGAAAATCCTTTGAGTAATTCACGTATCTCAGCTTCAAGAAACAACCGCAAACAAATTCTTCATGCTTTGATAATAGTCAAGATAGGGTTGATAATGCACCAAGAAAATCTAGGATCACCGTGATTGGGGGCACAACAATACCTGAGAGTGCGCGTTCGCTATTAGAATTGGGCCCAAGTTTTGCACTATCAAAGCCCATTTCTAAAACAATCCTGCGTGGGTAGCATGCAACCTTTATGAGCTTAAAGATCGACTCCGCCATCAGGTCAAGCAAGAAACATCAAATGGAGTAAAAATCAAGAGGCGGTGGCACTACCACCATCTCCTTTCCCTAAAACATTTTTAGACAGCAGGACCCTAACGATGGAGTTGGCATAAAATTTCGCATGTTTTCGGACGGTGTTCTCAAGACCCTTTATCACTATCGCGATTGAAGGTTTATCTCTAATCTCACAACCGCACAAAAATATGGCTTGCGAGGAATTAGAAATCTAATTAATTCAAAGACCGTTAGACCGTCAGTTAGTGATAGGTGGGGAGAGTTCGTAGTTATTCCTCGCCAGTCAGATGAGAAGATAACGGAGGGACATTTTAGTAATGCTACCCTTTATCGCCCTTATTCTGAAAAGGAATACAAAAGAAAATATCGAAAACTTAACAATGAATGGGTCAGCGGGGCAAAGGCTGTGCAGGTTTAAAATCGTCGGTTATTTCGCACCTTAAAATCAATAAACCAACATGTCCAGTCTTATACCTACTTATTAAGACACGTAAGTTCGTATCTTCTGGTGATGTTGCGTTAACTAATCCATCATCATTCATACCTGATCTCTTGCAATGATTGCGGAGATGAATATATTGGCGAAACGGGCAGACCCTTGTGTATCCATATAAAAGAACACCTAGATGGGAAGCGAAAAGCAAGACAAAGTACTCCGCTAGGCACGAATAGGATGTAAAAGCATAGCGAAGACGATTTTGAAGTTAAAGTCAATATCCTCGCACGGGAGGCGTCTTAGTGATGCTATCCTCCATCGTCTACCTTCTGAAAAGGAATACGAACATAAATACCTAAAGCTACACAATCAATGCGTCAGGGGGGCAAAGGCTGCAGGTTTAAAATCGGGTTTAGGCGTAATCTAAAACAACAGCACGAAAGCTTCTTGAGGCTTTTTGGTCAAATGCCAAAAACCTTAGAATGAATAGCAGGGATGAATGCCTAGAAGTCAGATGCGACCCAACCCCGTATGTTCGCATCAATTCCTTATGTGGGATGGTGCAGTCATCAACCATGTGCAGCTATAATCAGCTGTTCTAATTTTCCTCATTGGAAGTCACGAAGAAAGCGGTGAGTTTTTCGAGAAGCTGTTGATCGTGTAAGTGTCATGGAATTTTTCGTCATTTGTAAGTGTTATTGAAGCGTTTGGCCGAATAAATTGTATATTAGTTAGTTTACCCTTCCAGGCTCTGAAGAAGGCGATACTGCCGAAACGTTGTATTGTATTGTGTTTTTCTATGGAAGAAAATATATGCCGTTTAACAACCTCGCGATTGCTGAACAAGAAAACGATGCGTTCAGTCGCTCATCACATTGTTTTTCCGACCTGGGTAGAGGTAAGTGGAGCATTGTGTGGATGTCACACATGGCACTCAATCCTTTTGGTAACCCTGCTTGCTCTGCCCTTCGTACAGTGTTCTGTCAATCTCGTTTAGGATGAGTCGAGTGAAAGTTTATAGACGACAGACAGTAAATAGATTGGGCGATAGTTGCCGATATCACAGAGGTCACCCTTCTTGAGTAATAGCACGTTCTTACTGGTCTTCCATTGAGTAGGGACCGTGCATTCAGACAGGTAACGTGTGAAGAGCCGAACCAGTGTGTTTACGAGGACTGGCGGAAGGTTCTTCAGATCTTCTGATCTTATCCTGTCCGGACCTGGTGCTGTTCGATTTTTCACCGACGAAATGGCATGCCGGATTTCGGAAGGGAGAACCGGTGGTACAACATATCCATCCTCTTTTATTTCATAAGACAGGAGGTGGACGTGGCTATTGAAGATATCTGAGTAGTACTCGTGAATGATTTTCTCCACTGCATTTCTGGACGTTGTAACTGTTTCCTCTGGCCGTCGGAGTGCAGTCATTTTGATTTTGTAATTGGCTAAGCTTTGGTGAACTTTGCGAATGCTTTTCCTAACCTCTAACTTCGCCCATAATTGCCGCTCTTCTCTCTTTAAGGCCTTCTTCTATCGCCTACCGGCGTGGTTCTACAAGTCCGGACGTGAATTGTCTGCAGCTCGTGCGGTTCCACGCTGGCGTATCAGCTCGAGTCTTTCTGGAGACTGGCGTCTCTTGGTGGTTTTCAAACCCAGCTTTCATGGCGCTAACGTGAAGATGTTGAATGAGCCGATCGTACTCGTCGTCGATGTTGTCGACAACGGCATCTTCCTAGCAGTCTACTAATGAATTGAATAAGTCCCAGTTTATGGTGGTTTTTGGACTTCGTTTTTTTTGAATTTAGCCGCTTTTTCCTCTTTCCTTATGTAGTTAAATCTTGCACGGAGATGATAGTCTGATCCCTTGTAAAATTTTATAACACTGACATCGGTAAGACGAAACTTCGTGTTTATTGTGATGTGGTCTATTTCGTTCTCTTACTTCTTCTCTTACTCTTACTCTTTCGTACTCTGCACTGGGACGTTCCCACGTCTAGCGTCTAGAGTGTGGCTTCTTGAATCAAGCTGCCGTGACTAGTCCTCCTCGTCATGATAAACTCAGACAGCCGCTCACCCCGCTCCTTCCATTCTAATCCGTAGGCCCTAGTATGACGTTTTTCTGGGTCTAATCTTAACAAATGTTTAAACTACTCTGTTTGCACGAGGTTGATAAGTAATCTTTCATCGACTAACATCAGAGCCGATGTTATAGCTTATAATAATGGTACAGACTTCTGCGGGATGAATTCTCTGGGAAAACAAGCTGTTGTCACTAGGCAATCAATATTATCACCAGCCAGCACCCTGTATCAAAAAACGTCGCTGGGTATACCTCATTCGAGAGATGCTCTGCTGAGGAAGATTCGACTCGACACGAGAACCAGGATGCCACATAGAGAGCGCGAGCAACTGTGGACCATCGACGCGGATCGTCGGCTCTGACGAAGACGAAGACGTCGAAACAACAGTTTAAACCCATGTTGTTTTGTCATACCAAGGTTAAAGAAAAGTTGGTTGTTTAAATTCAATTTTATCGTTAAATTCTTCAGTGATGACCTTGGCGAAGTCTATGTAGGACCCTTCGACTTCGACATCGTCATAGCCTGGTGTCGGGACGTAGACGGCGAGGATTGTCAAAGTTGGTGTTGGTCCACATTTCTTCCCTCGTAATTCGGGTTGTTAGTTGTTCAAATGAATCGATGTTCGTGGCCAAACTCGTGTTGACGAGAACGCCGGCGCCGCCGACTCCTCTGCCGATGCGTGTTCCGAGTAGTTTTTCTCCGTTTTCATTGTATGTGCAAATCTTCACCTTGGTTCTTTAAGATTTAGGTAGCTTAGAATGGCCTTGAGATTTCAGTAACCTGTCCGTACTCGTTTTCCGTAACGCTGCCATATTGGGAGCCTTTTTGGTGTCAGGGGAATCAGACCTGTTTGTTTTGCGGTGTTGCTTTTTGATACCAACGTATAGCTTGCTGAGCCCTGATCGTGGGAGCTGGACATGCTTACGGGTAGTTTACCAGCTTCTCCCGGAGTAGACATAGAGTTTATTTGTTGGAAGCGACTCCTAACCGCCTCCCATATACTTCCCTGTCACTTGATTGTAGAGTTTTGGCCGAGTTGACTCGTAGAATACAATCCACATAAACGAGAGCACGCCTACGCAGGGGTGTATGAATACGTCATCGTAAGCACAGAAAGTATGTGCCAAATCGTTGCAGCAGAAACCGGGAGCCCATTTGGATCCAGGTGCGTCTCAGAGAAGCAAAGATCGCTATTGATTCGCGATCAACTCCCACCCACCATCTGGAGTGTGCCACATTTCCTCGCGACAAGCCGACGTGTGGCACTCCATGGAGAAGATCCGTGGATCATGAAGGAAAGGAGGATGGATCAAAATCATAATAATTGTAATCATAATTTGTAACGTCCTCTAGCATTTTGTTGTGCTGACGTGCCATATGTGTACAAATAGCCGTGCTAAACTTCGTTTACGTCCACACAATTTTTTTTTCGCGATTTACGTAACTAATTTGGGTGTTATTTAAGTATTCAAGCAGGAAGTTGAGCGATACATCCATAGACTTTTTCCGGATTATCATCAGCACTTGCGAACGGATTCACGGCAGTACGCCTTAACCTGGAGCGAGGTGAGGACTACAGTCAGTGCGTACTTATTTCACTCGTTTACTTAGCTTTCGTTTCTTTCGCCGCATAGGTGATTTTGAGGAAGAAAATAAGATGTGTCCGCTAGCAGGACTATCATAACTTACTCTCCACAACAATAATACATGAATACTTCGACGGCCCGTCTTCAACAGTTGTGCGGGCCCCAACACAATTTTTATTTTTTCGGGCTTTTGATGGTTTAGCCATTGTGGCTTCCTGGAGTCCTGAACTCAGCCTAGCCAATGTCTGCTCCAGGTCGTCAGGGCTACAGCCAGTCACCGTCCTTGTGCATCATAGGGAGATTTCCCAACATGCGACCCGCTTGAAACCAGGACATTGGTGGACCCTGGTACTGGTTTTCCCTTAGCTGGGTTTTCTGATATAAACACCGAACTCATTTTCAGCATGGGAGACCTTGCTAGAGGGACGAATCCCTAATAATATATTGCAAAAAAAAACTAATTTTTCAAAGAAATTGTTGCTAAGTCGCAAGATTTTTGCCGCCGAGGAGGGTACCATTGTAGCGGGAATACCAGAAATGAAAAAGCAATTAAGGGAAGCTTCTAGGATGTATCTTCATCCCGCAGCTACCCTACCGATGGAAAGGCACAAAGACTATTTGTAGTTTTACTTTTTATTTTCTGCCTGCTACGATTTTCACGGCAGGGTACTAAGCGAAATACAACTACAACGTTGCTGAAATATTTGCAAAACTCTGACCGTACCACAGGTGTATATGGTGGGGAACGAATGCGCTATTGTCCTTTCCTTGGGCTAATGCGTTCACCACCACACCATGCGGGTCCACTCCTATATCTCATCTAGTTCTATCGATCAGAGCCATCAGCAATCACCAGTCAACGGAATTGATCTGAAGAGCCCACATCGGCGTTGAGCCCAGTTATGCTGAGGCTGTAGTTGAAATCACAATGTTTTACTTTTTATTTTCTGCCTACTACAATTTTCACGACATAGACAGGCGAAACTAAGGACCCGCATGGTGTGGTGTTGAACGCGTTACTCCTCGGAAAGGACAATAGCGCGTTCGTTTTCCACTTTAGACACCTCCGGACCAGAGTTTTGCAAATATTTCAGCAACATTGTGGTGCTATTTGTAGTGAAGAGATATTAATATCTATACGTATGGTTGGGAACCGACGTGCGTTGAGTTCAGTTCACGACGCGTGGGGTGAAAATTTAGGTAAGGATTGGAAACAGCAGGTAGAAAAAGTTATGATTGTGTTCCTCTACTTTTGCACCTTATTTCAGGAATGGATTCGGTTGTGCAAAGGAACCAGCCAATCGTGAGTGCTTAGAAGGTTTCAAATGCTTATTTCCACGCACCGTTATTACAACTTATTGATTTTATACGTGTTTTCTGAACTGTTTGTGTTTTTAGTATGGCGCTATGCCACATCGAGGGGACGACAGTAATGTTTGGGATGAAGAAGACTTGCAAAAGGAAATAGTGCGCGTTATTATGGTTTTTTTTTCTTCTTTTTTTCGACTTTGAACTTGTGGGTAAATGTATTAGTCTAATCTGTAGTTTTTGTGAACTCTTTATTAATAGGCATCGATCAGTCTCTAAAGTTTCTTAGTAAATTTCCGGATAAAATTACAGTTGGCGTATCGAATATCGTTAAATTTACGGACTTTAGTGTCTCAGTTCTTCAATCTTCAGAGTCCTGTAGATGACGAGATTGTGCCAGCATCAGTGGCCAAAGATGTAGGAAGAGCAGAACGAATGCGGTCCAAAGTTGGTAAAATCAGTGGTTTACATATAAAGGATTTAAATAGGACAAAATCGATTGCAGTGAGTGTTTTGCTATCTGGATCACCCTTTTCATTTTTAAGTTTTCGTATTCTGTTTTCCGTTCTGAACTTTCGTAACCATAGGGTTTATTCTACAGATTAGTGAGGACACTCCATATCGAATGTGGTATCCATCGGAGAATCCTAAGCGTTTAGTCTGCGACGAAGTAAAACCATTTGAAACACCAATCAGAAATGGCGAAAGCGTGAAGTGGAAGGAAATACTGGGCGATCCTGAAGTGATTTACGAACTTAGGGTAGGTAATGTTTAATTGGACATATTTTTTCTTGGCTTTTCTCCCAAAGTGATTTTATGGTGCTTTCAGATGAGAAAGCAAAGATTGGTGCCTGATATTGTACTAGCTCCAACTATACGTCGTCGTTTGGTTCATCATATACGGAAAAATAAAATCTACGGCGATGGTTCTTACCAGGTAAGCTCTTTCTCTTATGCTGTCTTTTCGAAACTATTAGGTTGTTAACAACGGAGCTTATCTAGTTTTTTTTTCTTACCACTGAGCAGTCTAATGGGTTTTGGGGTTATACAGCGGGAATTCGTTACGCCAGCGGGGTGGTCTCCCAGGCTGAAAAGCAGTCTTACATTTGCGTCAGAACGTCCAGCTAAGAGTAAACCATTGCCAAAATCCACAACTATCCTGGTATCAAACTAAACGCGTGGTGGTAAATCCTCCTCTTATCCGCAAGGGCGGGGACTTCCAGTGATGGTGACGATCTGAGGCAGACTTTGCCTAGGTTGAGCTCTGGCTGTAGCTCGCAAAACCAGTGAAGACGGGCCATTCAAGTATCAAGCAAGTAACACCCTAGCAGTATGGGGACTGTTGTAGTTTCTTGTCATCAGTGTGTTTACATCCTGATACAGTTCAAAGGTAAATTGTATTTGCACCTTCCATTCATGAAGAACTTTGTTCTCCAACACTATTCTTCATTGTCACTAATGAAATTGCGTATTATTTGATTGATACTGGCGGATGTATGATCCTAATGTTTGTCCTTTCCCCCCGAAATATCCCAAGAATTTTCTTGTTTTCGGCTATTCATATAACTAAAATGTTGAGAGTCTATCTGTATTCATCCCTAGAAGAGACAAATTTTGACACCAGCTCTGTTTTCAAGGTCCATGATTCGGACGTTTTTGCTCGTGCTGAAATAACATACTCTGATTGTGACGTCTTCCACCAGTGTTCCGTGAGTATGAGAAATTTTTCGCTAAATTTGAATACGTAGATGTTATTGAGGTTAAAGAATAAACATGAGAATGTTAGCGCAACTTTATTCATATTTTTTTTTGAAGTTACTCCAAACAATCGAAGACGTATTTCGTAACATTGTATTAAGAATATGTTGTACATACTAGAAAATATAAGTTCAATTTTCTTTCTGCGGCTTCTCATATATTCACTTTGCATGAAGGTGTTTTATCCTGACATGAACTACACAAAGGAATCGTCTGCTTTGCGTGATGTTCTGATGTCGATGTTTTCCGATCGACAACTGAGTTCAAAGCTTGAAGTTGCGATACCAGGTTCACCTCATGCAGTAGGTTTCTTCGATTCATATACGTACATATAAATCCATTCCTGTACATATATGTAAGTATATGTATTTCTGCA
>MQTX01000218.1:267429-349661 GCA_009735665.1 Angiostrongylus cantonensis | reverse complement strand
TATATATATATACAGAGGTTGTTGTGCGCCAAAAAAGTCACAGTTTGCCGCCTATATTATGGTAGGTGTCGGAAGTGTTACTATTTTCTAAAAATGGACTTAAATTTTTGTGGTCGAAGAATTTTTTTAGAGTTAAATTTAGCGCGTATAAGCTAAAGTGACCTACGTATGGAAGAGGATTTCAAATGAATTAACTTGTTGACTGCGCTCACTAAAAGAGAATTACGTATGCGCCCATATCATAACCGCCTATAGTGACGTGTTGCCATGAATATGTTTAAGAAAAGTGAAGTTGAGATCTTGGACATTTTACCCCTGTTGAATCTATTGAAATTGTTCAATCACTTCCTGGTTCAAGATACAAGCACCAGATGAAGGAAAAGCGGAGAAACTACGCGTTGTAGGCTCTAAATAACCAGAATTTTGTCTTTATGTTGCAAGAAAACTCATAGCTTGATGGCGAAGATCTGTAGATTCTAGTGGATTATTTTTTGAAATGGTGTAATTTAATTTGAGCTGAAAGTTGCTGTGGTGAAGTTGGAGGGCGTAAATCTTTCTGGCCACGAATAAGTAAAGATCAATTCATACCATTCACTCTATATCATCGCTACATATCCATTGAAATCAATCAACAAGTTATAATCTACACAGCATTAGACTTTTACTGATATATTGATGTGGACCCGATCAATCACTCTTGCGAAGGAATGATTCGTTGCAGTGGTAAGCTGGGTGAAGAGTTTCTGATATCTACTCGCCAACCAATTTTTTTAATCGATATTTGAGTTGGCCTGGCATAAAACTATGCTAGTTATTACTTAATTATCCTGAAATATTTTTATTATGTGTTGAGAGCTTCTTATGTGGTCTAAAAGATCCCAGATATTTGTTCGATAATCACTGGAGCTCCATAAGGTTTTCATAATTGCGCTATTTAACGGAAGGTCGGATAGGAAGGAATAAAAACTAACGTCAGCTCTTCCATCCACGTTTCGAAAATTCACAAAATTGAAGTATTGGAATCTTTTTATTAAAGGCTGTGAGACCTAATTTAGAATCCAGAAACGGTACCTAGCTGTCTAAATTCTGAACATGCTTATAGACCTGGTTACAAGCACACAGAACAGAAGGAAATTGCTCAATGAGATTGTTCTTGAAAAAACTAGCACGGATATCATAACCATGATCAATAATATTTTTTTATTTTCATATTGCCATAGGAGATGGAGGGTCAGGTGAGGTTTTATGGCAGGATAGAGCGCATTCAATACTTGTTAATATCGCGGTGGACCAAAACCTGGAGGACTACGTGAAGTGGTATTTCCCTGGGGCGGCCTACGTAAGTTGATCACAATTCATATTTGTTGCTTTGTTTACAGACTGTCGTCCTGCTTATATTATTACGATAGATGGGTCCTTTTGTTCTGGAAAACTCACTAGTCTGTTTTGTAAGATGATTTCTGAGGGTCAACATTAGTTGTCCTTTTCACATATTTATGTCCCGTTGTTTCTATCTTATTTCTTGAAAATAAGTGGAGATCGTGTTTCCCACCTCTCTCCCTCCTTCCCCCGTAATTGTTTCCGTGTAGGAAGTTTAGATAATCGATTTGTTTACTCTTCCTGATATAATTTATCGGCTGAGTGCAAGGCTATTTCCATCGTTTTACAAGCACCACAACGATATAATCGGTGACAAACATAATTCAGGCTGTCCGTTTAAGTACCAGTGAGCGTGCCAAACTCTCTAAGTATTTGGATAGGAGTAAAGCTGAAATATTCGCGGACGCTGTTCGGGTCTATTTTCCTTCATGGGCCGATTGCTGCGAAGCCTTGAAGGGCAAGGATCATCGTGTAGCTCGGGTTTGCTTCTATTTATAGTCTATGTATTTTACATTAAAGTACTTAGGTACTAAAATACTGAAACGCTTTTAGCAATTATGATTCAACACATTGGTGGTTGTAGTACCACATGTTTCACATGTTATTCAGTCATTGACTGATCATCGGGGATGAAAGAGCAGCTTCCATTCATTCCTATCGATTGCCAAAAATTTATTGCTCAGAAAACAACGTCACGTTTTCGCTTAGGTTTTCCACGAGGTTTGGTCATCACTAGACGTCTATGCTGTTAACGCTTTAAACTCCCTTTGCGTAGGTGCAACATTCGGGATATCCGTTTCGTTAAGTAGCATTCGTGAGGAATTATAAATCTATCCGTACCTCATTGGATGTGTGTATCGTAATGCTTAAAGGTGTTCTGCAATAAACATATTGTCTTTGATGCAATCCTGGGACGAGTACA
This sequence comes from Angiostrongylus cantonensis, assembly GCA_009735665.1. Classification (NCBI taxonomy): domain Eukaryota; kingdom Metazoa; phylum Nematoda; class Chromadorea; order Rhabditida; family Metastrongylidae; genus Angiostrongylus; species Angiostrongylus cantonensis. The sequence continues at coordinate 347,359 of MQTX01000218.1, read as the reverse complement.
ACTATCTAAACCCCTGTTTCTCTGTTGAAGGCAGGTTCGTACCAAATTTGTCTGGAACGATAAAATACTGAGTTGGAACATTAGTAGCCCACTGCAAGCCTCTATATAAGCCACAATATTTATATTTATTTATCAGTCACATTTACGATGCTTGATGAGATCGAACTCATGGACCGGTTTCCTGGAATTGATTAACTCTGATTACTTTATCCTTTTATCCTTTATTAATCTCCATAGATTTGTTTTTTCACCTATACACTAATCATTCAATGTGGGTAACCACAATGGGCCAGTATTCGTGACATGTGGAGAATGCTTCCTGTCACCCATTCACGTTTATTGGTCGCCGGACGAGGTTACGTGCCAGGCGAAGTAGATTGTGTTGTTAACAGTCGATTAATTTTGTACAGTCTAAGTTTCCGCACGAAAATTTGTTCAGTTATATAGAAAGGTTTTTTTTTATTTTTATATGACCCATCTTCACGTCTACTGTGCGGTTCCCAGCATTTCTCACATTCGATTGGTTTCCTCACATCCATTATCCACTAAGGTCTTTAAACTTTTACGTTACGTATGCCTTCGGCCAATACTTGAGGATTTCTCATTTCATCTCGAATGTAGAAGCTGATTGAGTCGATTCTGCCTTGTGTTCTGGGATAGCGGGGGTGGAGCGTTCCCAACTGGATTGCAGAGTGTGATTTTTTTTCGCGTAAAATTCGGGTACCAATTTTCCGACCCCCGAGAGATGAGAGGTTTGATTGACCCGCAGAGGAATCGAAATGGCACCATGCTCGTGATGGTCGACATCACTAAGGTTGTCGGGGGTGGAGCGTTCCCAACTGGATTGCAGAGAGTGATATTTTTTCCCTTAAAATTCGGGTACCAATTTTCCGACCCCCGAGAGATGAGAGGTTTGATTGACCCGCAGAGGAATCGAAATGGCACCATGCTCGTGATGGTCGACATCACTAAGGTTGTTAACACGCATTTTTGATTTACGATGCCTAGTGTTTCGCTTTCTTCACACTTTGGGCATATTTTTGCAAAGCATATATATTCTGCAGTTTTAATGAAAAAACGCAGAAGACATGGCATCAGGTACATTGTATTTAACTGATGCAGTTACATTCTCTACCATTTGGCTCAATCGTGCAATCTTGTGTTATGCATGAACGCATTATGCATTATGCATACATGCTTTTTCAAACCAGTTAACAACTCGTGTTTGGTGGTTGTTCATTGACTATCGCAGAACCCTCTGCACCACTGTTTTGTCGTATTTTAATAGCGGAACTTATTTTGCTGGACAGAGAAGGTAGTTTGAAAAGTATCTTTTATAGGTGAGAAATATTGTTTTACCTCTTATCGCTTTCTCCCTAGAATTAACCTATGTGTTTGCTGTGTCGGAGGCATCGAAGATGGCTACTTGTCTTTCCTCTACTCTTCCGTGCACACTTTCTGTTTGATAACTGCCTCTTATGCCATTATTGTGGGTGAATAATGAGAAGACAAAATGATGATGGTTGATGGATGATAAGATAGAAAATTAGTATTTTTTTTTTGTTCTTGGTTCGTTCCTAGTTGGTGCCTGTAGCGCAGTGGTCGGAGGCTAGATCTTAGGCATCGAAAACCAAAAGTACATGTTGACAACCTTTTCTAATTCATCAATGGCAACCCGTGAGGACAAAACAGCGTGATTGTTAATGCTTAGGATAATTGAAGATCGCTCTTATGAATTAGGAATGCCGCAGTTTAGCACTAATTTGCAGCTTTCATCTATAGTGTCGTGGTTTTTCTTCCACAACTGTTGGCACCTTAACATGAGCAGAATTCTTCATTAAGTCAGGAAAAGTGGGGATTAATGTAGTCTTGTATTTTCGAAATACTACGTGGATTTTCGTCACCAGTGGGTCTTCCTTTAAACCATTCTTTCACGTATTGCTAAGCTTACCCAGTTCTTTTGTGGGTATTCGCGGTTATAGAGCTTTTAAAGAACAGAGATCGGAAAGCAAAGATTGTTGACATCATGCACTTCTCCTTTCTGCCCCTGTTCTTCTTGTTTAGTATTGTTTATTTACTCTACATTACGAGAAATGACAAACGAAAACATGGACCTGTTGATAAAGGCTGATGACAAATTCTTCAGATGTATGGCGCTTATTATTTAAGAACTGAACGCTTTACCTTTCTCTAGCCTTGGTTTGCATGGAATTTTGGAATTTGAAAAGGCGAATGGGTGTGGTGCTATCCTTCCCAGTGGTATTTTATTGTTTTACGGTAGGCAATGAAGGTGCCAAAGCCAAAATTTGTCCACTTCGTTTCAAGTGTAAAAATCTAATCGGGCTCGTTAGTTGCTCAGTGGAATCGGTACATAGGTTTTTAAGACAGCTACAACTAGTGTCGATCTATTCCCGAGGAATGCGCCATGCATACGACTTCATCACGCATCGTTGGAGGAGATCGATTGCAGGTATGGTCTCCACAATGACTCGTGCTGGCCTACCGATATATCAACCCAGTGCTGCTATCCTCCTAAACACGCCTAGTATTAATTTGCCGACCCCGGAAGGATGGAGAGCTTAGTGCGCCTGTAGCGCGGGATCGGTCCCATACATATTGCAGGACGCCTCCGATCACTGCGCTACAAGCTCTTCGTCGGAATGTCTTCTTATGTTTTATTTTCAGTATCATGGAAGACTTTTGACTGTCAGTTTTTTTTTATTTCGTTCCTTCCTACCACGAATTTTATCTTCTTGGTTTCCATCGCAAGATGCTCAGTTAAGAAATCGAATGTTTCCAATGATAGCGGATGAGCGCGCAAGTATTTGGCATAGTCTTTTCAGATCTTTTATTATTTAGAAAATGAAAATAGGTGGAGATTCTTCGTGCTCTTTGGGGTTTCATCACGTAAATGAAGTCTGTGGGTGGTAAAAGTGCTTAAACAAATGCCTCCGTGTCTGCACTTCACGCCATATTTTGGCATTTTTTCATGGAATATTCAGAATAACCATGTTCATAATTTTCCGCCGCTTCAGTTATTTCCTCGTGCGTTCATTGTCGGTGATAAAGCATGGAATAGTGTGAAAGATGGGAGGATGACATATCGTGTAATGTGGCTCAAGTATTCATTCAAATACACTGGAATTGTGATCGTAAGTAGTGCTTACTTCTAGTATTGAGCAAGTATAGTATAGTATATGCTTCTTCCAGCTCAAAAACCCTCGTGATTGTCAGTTTGCAAAGGAGGTTCTATTCTATCATGGTTACTTAGTCCACCTCAAAAACAGTGACAATGCTAACACTGTGAAGGTGATTATTTTTAGTAAATGGTTCTTGATTCTACGAATCTTGACTCGTCTAAAGAATATGTTAGTGATATGCTATACTGTCGGTCCTTATCCTGGTCAATTTAAAATTTTAAATACGTTTCTCAAATGCATAAATGTGGGGACTAGACGCATTTTCTTCGTTCGAGAGATGCTTACTTACTTGGATGCTTGGACGGCCTGTCCTTACTGGTTTTTGTGGGGCCCAGCATATTCGCCATTTTCCAAAGTTTTGCTGGTTTAGCCATTGTGTTTCCCTTGGGGCCCGAGGTCAGCGTGGCCAAAGTCTGACTGCCACAGGCTGTCGCCGCCCTTGTCGATCAGAGGGAGATATCAGGGCGGTGGTGTATCGTGCAATTCGTTTACTCTTACCTGCGTTTTCTGACAGAAATGCCGGAGTCTTTTTTCAGCATGGTAAACCCTGTCAGGGGGAACCCCGCTGTACATCGCAGCTCAACACCCAAGAACACCTTCCAGCCACGATGAGGCAGTAAACATTGAAAGGCGTTCATGATAATGGAAACCATAAAACGAAAGATTTGGAATACATTGTTTAAACCATAAGACGAAAGGTTTGGAATACATTGTATATCTTCAAGAAAGCAATGATCACTAATACTAACAAATTCTCTTAATTTGTGACTATTTGACACTAGAAACCGCAGCAAATCCTTAAATTTCGACTTCACCTTTGTATACATTTGTTACTTCTCTTTAAATATTTTTATCTGCCCATAAGCTTATACAATGTCAAGGCCTACTAAAACCCTTTTTTGTTGCTCACGTTTCTTTGCTCGCTTTCTTTAAAACCCTTTTATAAAAAAGATTTTGCCGAATTCTCCCTCTGATCGACACGGACGGTGACTTCGTATGATGTGGACTGTTCCGTTCTACTTAATCGAATCGGTGCTGTTATGAAGATCCACATCGCAGAAAACATTCTGTGGGACACCTGAGTCGAATCATTGCTGGTCTGATAAAGATGAAGACGCCACACCGTTTGCCATAAGAAAGGGAGAAAGAGAAAGGGATATAACATTTAGTGTAAACTCAAGGATACAGGGAACTGTTGGCTGAGTAAGGTTAAATGAAATTCGATCTTCAGAAATACTTTTTTTAGAAAGACAATATTTTTCAAACCGACCGTCATTTTATTTCAGCACTAATGGTTAATACCTTCTTGCAGTATTAAACTAACACAAAGTTGACAAAAATCTTTATTTGGCTAACGTTTCGGCGTCTTCATCTTCATCAGAGTCGACGGCCGAGTCCGTGCTCTTTTTTTTTTAGATCGTTTTGGATTACGTTCCATGTTCCTTCCAAGATGATGTAGTATTTGAAGAACATATTGAGGAAGTACTGTCTAGAAATAACATCGCGGTAAAGTGTGCGTATTTGAAACGGATTCCTAGGAAATTAGAGAAGTACGTAATTTATTACTTTAATCTTTCCATATTTTCTAAATTTTTTGGCCTGGGTGCGCATAGCGCTGTGCAGTAGCGCGTTTACTCGTTGAAACAGTAGTTGCGTAATCCATTTGTCAAGCTTTCGCCGCAAGTTTGATTGATAGGCGTTCATCTACGAAGCATTAAATTTTGATCTCTAAACAACTAATCCAAACAATTCATGGCTTCGCTGATGCCGTCGGGGCTGAAGTACAGTGTCTTGGGCATTTACGCGTTGAACACAAATGAGGTGGTGTAACTACCTTAATGTGGTTGATGAGCTAAAGGGATTTTTTGATTTTTCCTTTATGTTTGTGTTGTGTAAATTATCAATTTTCAGTATCGAGGAGTTAACCAGGACCCAATTATTTCGATCAATCATCTCGGAGTTGATACACAGCCACGAATGGCGAAGGCAGTACCCTATTACTCTTCAAGATTGGCGGCAGGTTGGCATGCTTTTCTTGGAATCTCATTCTTCATCCCTCTGATCAATCTTTCATTGTTAGTAAAACAAAATTGTGTACGAATTTTTCAGTTATTGAGTGAAAATCTTCCTTGGCAATGGAAGCTTCTTGATGATGATAAAAACGGTGAATGTGAGACGACCAGCTCTGTCGGAGAGGCTGAATTAACGTTCGAGGATACAGAATGTGGATTGCGCATGTTTCATACGTTGGTAGATATGCAACAGGGTCTGGAAATTTGGATTGGAACTGATGATCCGCCTCAAAGAGTACTTCTTGTTCTGTCCACTTTCTTTTTTATATTCTAAAAGTAATTTTAAAAAGTTGATATCTTCATTTTGGAGCAACACAAGATTTCTAATAAAAGCTTTATTCGACATTGGCTGACGTTTCGGCGGTTCCGCCTTCTCCAAAGCCGTTCTTTACTTTAGAAATTTCACAATTGTGGTTAGAAGCAAGCCCTAGAGAGTTTACAGGAGTTTGGAATGTCCCCCTCAAACGTCGGATAGTATTGAATAACGCTTTTATTAACAATCTCGAATCTGTTCAAGATCATTATGCTACTTTGCTGGTCATTGCCAAGGCTACGGGTTACACGGTGCTATGATTTCTGCAAAACTTTGATAGCAATGAGCTTTGAGTGTTTATCGGAAGGATTTTTAGAATTTTGCTTTGCAGATCTTTGTAAAGCCCATTTACTGTGTCTCTCTTAATATAACTAAAGAAGTACGGGTCGCATGTGACAAATTCATAAGGTATTTCGTAACCTTTTGAGAATCTGAGCCTTTTTGTGTTCTGTTGAGATTCTACAGTTTTTCGTGACTTAAAATCGATGAGAACGACTTTTGATAGGCGCCTGAATAATGAACAATCAATGGTAGCCCGTGCCTCCAGGAGTGTTCTAAATTCGTTGGAGATTGTAGACAGGACATGGACGGCATTTTATGACGCTTCAGATGACGTTGATACCAGCGAAGGAGAAATCAGTGTCCAAGGATGGCCTGTTCAGTACGCTTCTCCTAATAGTCTACTAGTTCCTAGTAGTTCTGTTTGGATCTCATTGATAGAGTTTTATGCACTTGAGTGACAAATTTTTTCCCCACAAATTGTAGAATAGTGATTTTTATTTAATATTACTGCTAGTTACATTGCCATTATGTTGATCTAAAATTCTGCACTTCCAGAGGTTCCTATGTTGTAATCACTTACGTTATTACGTGATGTTAAATACGTCTTTTCAGACACGTTGAAGAAGTGGCAACTCGTCTTCTTTCGCTGTTTCACGGAGTGTATATTGACTGCAGTGATGCTAAAAATGGAAGACTGCTATATGGGTGTGTTTATTTCCGTATTTGAGCGAATATTTTGTTTTGACATTGTACCGGAATTTTCGTAACACCTGCATCTCGAGAAATTCGGCTGAATATTTCAAGGAAGAAGCGTCTTTTTATAGCAGTACTTAAACTAATAGTTTTACGATTTGCGAGAATCATTGAAAGACATGACGGGAGAGATTGCAGAGGTACTGATGCTCGTTTATTACGAGTAGGCGCTGGTTCGAAGTTTCGACCCCGCATCGCGCTTATTAAGCTGCGCTTATGCATCTTACCGGAATTCGGAAGTTGATACCAGCCTCGGCCAGGATGGGGTCCGTACAGCGGAAAATGGCGCTTGCATTTGCCTATGATAATGGTTATCTTTGGATTTGAGGAGTTTACTAGAGCATCATTCAAGGACACTTATGAAGAAAGAGTTTTCAAAACGAAGTCGTACCCAGAAATTCGAGGGCTATCGGGATTGGCAGATGCGAAGAGACAAATCGATTGCAAGAAATGCTGAGGGCCGCAAAACATATGATTTCGGATCATGTGAAATAAGGAAGTAAATCTGAAGTGCGCTTCGCCGTTTTGTTTCATCTGTCGTCGACTCTTTTCCGTCCATGATCAGCTTATCTGCTGCTCTTTCGTTGTCTAGTTCATTTAAGATGAAGGGTGTGTTACATCTAAAAAAGATGTGCAGATATAACAATGATCGGAAGTCTATACGTTTCTTCGTTCGTTGCATAACACTCCATGAACCGGACCCTCTGGTTTCTTTGACAGTTCTGTCAGGCTCTTCAAAATTCAGTGACCCATGTCAACCTGTATTTGCAAAGTAGCACATCTTAGTTTTTAACAACTTCAATGTACTAGTCAAAATATAAACCATTAGAATCTATACATTTTTGCCAAAGGGGAGCACATTTATCTATATCATTTGCATAAAGTTCTTGACTTCTGAAGGCGAAGAACTAGGTGAAGATAACTTCGATCTTGGCTTGTTTTCTCGCGCAAGAAGTTAACCAAAATATTTGAAGAAATGGTAGTCGGTATGCGAGAGGTCTGGCGAGTATGGTGGATGAGGAGGTGTTTGGTCGTCTGGCTTGTTCGACCTTTGCAGCATCGACCGTGCGCCTCCACTTCTCGTCGCGCCTCACAATACGGTTCAGAAAGATGTCGTTCTGGTTGTACAGAAGGAACGCCAACTATTCCTCAAAACGGCGATTTATTTCATTATCATTCAAGTCGTGTTCCGTCCATATATCGAGCTTCTTCGGCCTCCTAGTTTCCTGTGAATGCTCCCAAACACTTAATTTGCTTACACCAAGTTTTTCTGGAGTTTCTTGAACATTTGTATATGTATTTGCTTCTTCCAAAGCCTTAAACTGCCTGTTGTCAGTAACAGAAAAACATCCACGATTTCGCTGATTTGTATGGTCTAATTACCAGAACGAATTTTAAATTTAAGTTGGAGTACGTATTCTCGAACCCTTCTTTAGCTCCATACTTCATTAGTGTTCCCAGCGTTTCGCCTTGCGTACATACCGGGAATTCGTGATGGTAGATTTCATCAGAGTGCTGTGTTTACATGTGGAATTCTTACTTCCAAAATTACATTTTACAGAGTAATTCGATTACATGGAGCGAAAATCCATAAAATGAACTGCCCAGTGATATGTAATAGCACTCGAGAAGAAAGCTATTGCCAAAACTTGTGGAAGAAAAGTGGAATTGCAATTTGGACGTTGACTTACGATGACTGTTTAAGCATCTTTGCGCTGACTTCTCGACATAAGTGCTAGAGATTACGGGGTTCATGTAGTGTTATTTTCGCCGACAAATATGCTTCTGCCTTAACCTAGGGCTGCAGGGTTCAATTTCACTGACATCGTAGAGGTTATTTGAACGTAAATTTAATGCTTTTGTTTCCTTGTTCATTGTGAATATGAAGAGCTTAGGCACGATGATATGGCTTTGACGGAGCCGTTTTTAGGTGGTGAGAATGGCGGGAGCACGAAAAATTGTACTGTTATCGTTGCAGTCAGCTAGAGTTTTTGTACGTTAGTAATCTACTCCATTAATACCGATAGGATGGTGCTCATTTCAACACTTTTAACGGTTTTTTTCTCATCGACGAGAGTTGTGGCGGTGTACGTATAGTTCTCGGAGGATTGGTATTAAGTTCTTCTTATTGGTTCAAGCAGTTGGGCACCTTCGCTAAACTAGACGTTTTATTGCATCTTTGAAGTATGCCGTTTTTCGGGTCGAGACTTGAATTATAGTGGATGGAGACCGTTGTTCTTCTTGAGCAAGGACACTAGGATATATATTTTGCTCGTTGAACGTGGAAGAGTGATGTAGAACTCGGTCAACTGTTACATAATCCATAATGGACGCAAGAGTATCTTTAAGTGTTTGGACTAAGGGATATTCTGCACAATATAGTGTCTGTTTACAGATTAGTGCGTTCCAGAATTTTTTTTAACCGCACTATATATATACATCTTCGAGATCCAGGAGAATATACATCGACAGAGAAACATAGATGGGCCGGTCACATAATAAGAAGAACTGATGACAGATGGACAAAAAGAACAGTAGAGTGGACTCCAAGAGAATGCAAACGTCCCCTTGGGCGACCACCCACACGTTGGGCGGACGTGTTCATAAACAAAGTTAACCAGCCGCAGCTGTAGTTCTTTATAGATCACGGTATGAGACTCGCACGCGCTACCATGCTCGAACAAGACCACCACCATGGAACACGACAGAGAGAGAAAAGAACGAATGACATGTGTACTGGGGTCCGCACAACTCGTGAGGGCGGACCGTCTAAGTATATATATATATATATATGTATATATATACATATATATATCCATTGTATGTTAATCTAAGGGAGATAAGAGAGGTGAAGCGAGCGGGAGGAACCATTCCCTTAAATTAGTAGTTTATTTTTATTTATTTATTTTTATTTTATTTTTTATAGTTTATTTATTTTAAAAAAAACTTTCGGAAAAGTTCATTGACCGTTCATTTGATTAACAATTAACCGTTATTTCATTTTAGTCACTGTAGTCACTTATGAAATGTGCGGGTTCAGGAATTAGCATTGGATATAATTAACATAAAGCTAAAAAACTATAGAGCGCTTGGGAGTGGATCAACCCCTGAGTTATGTGCCATGCATTCTACTTCATTAAGCATCTTTTGGAGGTGGTTGAATGCATATCTGGCCTTTACAATGACTAGCGGTGGCCTACCGATGTATCGAGCCAGTGCTGCTATCCTCCCAGACAAATTTGGTAACAATTTGCCGAGCCCGGAGGATGGAAGGCTTGATGAGCCACGGGTGCGGGGATCGATTCCACGTATTGCAGGGACCCTCCAACTACTGCGCCACACGCGCCCTTGTAATCAGCATACTGGGGAAAATCCTTCCCAGCAAAATGCTCATAGCAATGTACTAGCATAATGGTCCATGGTAACATACATTGTAAATACTACATATAATTCGTACCTACAGAACGATGGAGTAAAGTCTGTTCTAAAACGCTGTCGTGTTCATAACCACACAGTTCTGTAGTTATTAAAAAATCACCCTTTGTTATTAGAAAACCAGAAAGCTGACAGGCGGCGAAAAATTGCTCGTATTTCCACTAAGCGACGTACTTCCGTTTAGGGTTGATCCCATATCAAGGCGAGGGCTATAAATCCTGCATGTGTTCAGGAAGTTTGGTAAGAAAATGTTAGCGTACACCGCATAACTGATTCTTCCCCATTATCATTCCCATAGTGTTGTAGGTCCTCCATAACTGATCTTTCCTTAACCAGTTAATATTTATGTATTATGTACTACTAGAATCCAGCTTCCGTTCTCTTCTGTTCTCAAGCAAGTCCTTTGCAAAATATTGGAAAAAGGTGCGACGAGCTTATGAACTAAGGCGTACTGGGTATAGCTTTAAAGTTTTTGAGAAACCAGCTGATTGTTTTCCGTTGAACCGTCGACGAAACAATGTTTAAAAAAAATAAGGAATGCTTCACATTCTCAGTTTTTGTTTAAAAAAAAATGCGTTGCTCTGTTTACAGTTCTCGGTTTAATACATCAAACTATCTCGGTTTTTTTCTTGCTGGAAACTCAGCATAGCACATTTTTAACAAAAAGTTTTCGGCAGAAATATGTTAATTCTGAATGATTTCCTTTGTGACATTCTCACAGTTCCATTTGAATTTGAGGATATTCAGGTATGGTGCAAGATACGTTGATCACGTACGAAAGGAATTACGAGGACGTGTCGTGATCGATATCGATTTGCTAGGAGAACGCATAACTCTCGTTGGAGAAGATGCAGATCTGGCCAGGAAGAAGTTCAGATGTTTTGTAAAGAACAGGTGAGTGGTGTGCAAAGACGACGGGAGTGTATTCGTGATTTAGAAGACGATATGCCACACATCAGAATCAAGTAATTAAACCATTTATACACGTAATGTTTACACGACAATTGAATGACTTGAATAATGAACACAGTTACGTGATTTATACAAGATATTTCAAAATAAAGATAAAGAAGATTTCACAAAAAAATATTTTCCACAAGTGGATTAAAATTGTCAAATCTACATAGTGTACAATTTTATGTGTATCTTATGTTTCATTTTTATTTTTACAACATGAGATCATTTGAAATGTACTGGATGGAAGGAAATAAACTTTTCAGCCATGCATTCACAATTACTCAAAGAATTGAAATCGCACCGCCTCGCTACCCGAATTTTATGTCGAAGGTCCTAGACGTTGTGGGAATTAGTGAACTTAGGTAAAGTTCTTTCAAGTCATGAGATTGGATTAGCGTAAAGAGAACTTTTTCTTCCATTTTTTCGGCTTTTGTTGTCTTGTTTTCCAATCCTGTTTCCCATTCGTAGAGAAATCTGTGGAGGAGCAGAGCTGAAACGGTTGGACTTTGTTAGTATTATGTTCACTGGAACGCTTCAGCAGTATGATTTGCTTAGGACTTATCTGGACGAGATTGATGAAAAGGTATGCTAATCTTTTATTGTTTTTCATACTTCGATCTGCTGAATTTCCCAAAATTTCCAAGAAAAAAATCGGTGTTGCGTTAATCACAAAATCCCAGAAAAAATTAGTAGTGTTGCGTTATGTACAACGCCACAATTGAGTGTTCATGAAATGTTAAATGATCATTTGACTATAGTCTTCGGGTCCGCCGCTCTACGGCCCTTAATGTTTCGCTTGAAAATGAGTTATAAGGTTAATTGGATAGTAATTTGGATAATTGTAGAACTATTAGCATAAATTCCAGTTGTTTCCATCGATCTCTAAGCGTTATGTACAACGCCACAATTGAGTGTTCATGAAATGTTAAATGATCATTTGACTATAGTCTTCGGGTCCGCCGCTCTACGGCCCTTAACGTTTCGCTTGAAAATGAGTTATAAGGTTAATTTGGATAGTAATTTGGATAATTGTAGAACTATTAGTATAAATTCCAGTTGTTTCCATCGATCTCTAAAGAATACGTTTCTTCAAAACCGAATTGTCCAGTTTGCCAGTCACCAGTCAGCAACTCGTATTATTGCTTAGAGTGTGGTCATTATTATTGCTTGAAATGTATTATTCATCAGGTGACTTCCTTTTCAATTGGTTTTCCAGTGTCTCATCCGCATTTCAAACAGTGGTGCTCTAAGAAAATCGTTTTAGTTTTTTTAAAATGTTATCTTTATAATGCAGAAAAATTTTTCAGATAAAAACTGTTACAAAAAGTAGGCTGTTACCACTATGCTGTGCTGATGAAGACTGTGGTATACCATTTGCCATCAGTGATATCAAGGTCCATTATCATCTTTATATAACTTTCAACTTTTTATTTACTGCCTGTTATCATTTTCATGGCTGGTTATTACGTGTATTCCAACCACAGTAATTTTGAGATATTTGCGAAACTCGAACCCCAGACTTGCTTCGGACCCGCAGCTACCTTTTCAGGTACTCAGGTGTCACCCATTGCACTAGCGAGTTCCTTCTTTTGCCTTTCTCTCAGCCAGTTTTTTTTTTCTTTTATCCTAACGGTGCCAACAGAAATCAGCGGTTAACAGGAATGACCTGGCAGGCACAAGTCGGCAATTAGCTCAGTTAATCTGAGGCTGCAGTCTAAACCACAATGTTTAACATTTTATTTACTGTCTAGTATTTTTTCACGAGAGGGTATTATGTGAATTACAATCACAATGATGCTGGCATTTTTGCAAAACTTGTACCACAAGGAAGCTTCAGATTCGAACTGCTCTTTGCGAGGGCTCAATTTTACCCACTGCACCATCCAAGTTTCCCTATAGAATTTCTCTTTTTTAAATTACTAATCTTAGGTCTTGTTGTTTGTTGCCATCACCGGTAGAGGTGTGATACATCATCGTTGTAAAAGTTATAATGCGCTAATCTTTTACCTGGTCACATAAAGTGACTGATAGTCACTAGTTAGAGTGACGGTTAATAAGTGTTCAAGGTCTGTAAAAGTTGTTTAATAATTCGGAGTAGTGTCATATGGTAAGGGGCGCGTGTGGCGCAGTGGTTGGAGGCGCCGATGCGACACGCACGTGGAATGCACCCATGGCCCACCGAGCCTTCCATCCCTCCGGGCAAATTAGTACCACACTCGTCTGGGAGGATAGTAGCACTGACTCGATACATCAGCAGGCCACCGCGAGTCATTGTAAAGGCCAAATATGCATTAAATCACCTCCAACGATACTTAATAAAGTCGAATGCATGGCGCATCTCTCAGGGATTGATCAACGCCGAGAGCTTTATCCTTTATCCTTTAGTGTCATGTGGTAACATTGTATATTGAATTATGACTAGGGGATAAATAACGCTTATGGAGCACTAAGTTTTTCATTCTTTAATCACTTTATTTTTTAAGCGCCTTGTCTTGGGTGATGCTCGGTTGCCATGGTTGAATGAGAGGAAGATTCGCCCCTTATTAGAAAGTTCTATTGACTGTTTGTTACGAGCCGACAAGTCACTGATTCGCTGTCCGTCACCGGATTGTTTCGGAATCTTTGCTGTTAGTGCGGTTTTTTTTTTAAAAAAACATTCTTGGTCTATCTAGATCGTGCATAATAGAGCAGGTTTTTTAAATCTGCAGAGAATTCTCGCTCTATAATTCGAGTACCAAACTATCTGAGGGATTTATGAGAATGCGCATTGTCCTGAATGCGTTAAGTTTTGAGTATTCGCAGAATATTTTCGGTATTTGACGTATTGAATTGGTGGCATTTTTCATATCCCAGGAATATTTTCATATTCATACTTTCTTCATCCAATAGTTCTCTTATGATGGGAAGCTGAATTATTCGGAAACAATGGTAGTGATAATATATTATTTATTTATTTATGATCTTATAAACTGATCTTCTTTAGCTGCTGTGAGGTTGGTATAGGTCTTCGTTGTCGTTGTTGTTGTTGTTGGTCGATGGCTGACGTTTCGCCGATTTCGCCTTCCTCAGAGCCTGGACGTATTTATATTAGAATACTTTGTTTTTTCGGTGGAAAAAGGCTAAAGTATTAATGAAGATCAAACATTTAAGTAGATGGTGGGCTCAGATGTTACGGTCAAATGTAGGTCTACACCATATTGAACAGAAAGGCTACTCAAGGGGTTTTCTTTGCAACTTGACCAGTGGTGGTTCGTTTATTTGACTTGTTTCTAAAATGGTAGTGATATTCTTTAAGAAGAAAGATGGGCGTATTGTTCGAACTGAGAAGTCAGAATCAGAGTTCATACCTTGTATAGGTTTACCGTCAAACACGTTTTTTTTTTTGTTTGTATCCAACAATCTGATACTTTTGTGTTTAGAAGGGAAAAGTGGGTGATACCCCTAGCACTATGCGATGTGATTGTTGTGGACGTGATGTATGCGATAAGTGCATGATGGAACCGCATGAAGGTGTCTCGTGTGAGGCTCACGCAATGCTTCGATGTAAGTGATTTTGGTCTCATCGCGTTTTCTACTTGTTAAGATTGTTTAATTTAAAACGGTTCCTTAAACACATGTGTTTTATATCATTCAGCAGTCCTTTTTGCCGTATCGAATGTATCTTAAATTTCTTTATTTGGGTAAAAGCTGTCGTAACCTCAATTGAAAAACTATCTTGTTTCTAATTGGAAGGGAGCGGAAATTGTCGAGATATTCTTTCCTTCAAATCTAGTCGGGAACTTAAACTAGCGAAGGACGTTAAAAGCGTTTGGGTCTTATTCCATGGAAATGGGAAAAGAACAGTTCAGAAACGGTTTCCTTGTTTCAAAGATGATCATTTTATGGACATGTAACAACACTGTTCTATCGAAGAACTCGACTGTCAGTGCCAAACTTTACTGTCAGCAGTTTCGTCGTTTTCAAGCAGCTATTCAAGAACAGTGATCGAGAAGATAACACTACACCTGCAAACATTGCCGTAATTGCAGAAGTTCTGCTTAGCAGTTTGTCCAGTTCCGCTTTAGGTTTTCTACTTCGTGCCATGAAATTACAGTCACTTCCGTGCTCACTTCAACACTACGCGCGGAATTTCCTTCACTAATGATGCTGCCCTGTAAAATTAATCTATTTTTTCGAGTTTGAACAAGCGAATTTCCTTCAAGTGACGGGTCATAAAATTAGTTGGTACGCTACGATCAAATGACTAGCTTATTTATTCTTATGTTTTGCTATGGGCAGGGTATCACAATGGTAGTAGTGCTGGTTTTCACAAACACAGTGCTGGTTGGATCCCACTATAGACCAACTAAGGCTCTCATCCATCCGGGATCGGGAAATTGGTACCGGTCTTGTCTGGGAAGGTTCATTCTCTGCAGTCGAAGTGGAACCACTGTAGCTCGGCTACATCAGTACTCCAGGGAGAATCTGCCCGACCAGCATTTTACGACATTGGAGATGAGGTGTTAATCCTCAAAACAGAAGCCACACGTAAAAGTTGGAAGACCTTAATGGATGGTGAATACGAGGAGTCGAATCGAATGTGGGAAGCCCTGGGATCCGCGCAGTAGATTCAAACATGGGTCGTATAAAATAAAATTTTAGAAAATAGCTTTTGTTTTTAACAATAATTTTATACAATTAGCAGTCACGGAAATTGCTCATTGTACCAAAACTTCTCAGTTACTTAGGATTGATTTTGCTTGAATTAACGTGCAGGATATATTCCATATATATGCTCCAGCCGATCATGAGGCATCTATACAAGTGTACAAGAACGCACACGTAGGGACAGTTCGTGACTGTCCGACGGAAGGTTGTGGAGCAGTGCTTCAAAAGAACGGAGGATGTAATCATATGCGCTGTACTGTGTGCAATACTCATTTCTGTTGGTTATGTGGTTTCAAGGTAGGTTGCTAGTCATTTCTTTTCTAGAAATATACTATTATTCGGAAATTTTGCGACTTTTTAATTGGCTTAATTAATTGATGACACCAGAGGGTGCTTTTGGTACTGTTGACGGTAATTTCAAGGTCACTGGAGGCTTGAGTACTACATAACTTCACATGTTTATATGAGAAATTCTGCTCTGTCACGTTAAGGGAATGGGTGACTTATATAGAACTTCTTTTCAGCCATAAATATGTGTAGATTAAAAATCTCGAGATTTTGAAAACGAAGTTTAAGTTTTTGTGTTTCCAACGCAAATGTGGGACTCGAAACACCAACGGCGCATTGAGGAAAACCAGTGTATTGTCTGAGGAAATCTTACTTCTTCGATTGTTTCGATATTCGAAGTAGAAGCCTCGACGAAAAAAGGATAGAGAAATGTTTTGGCTACGAATCTCAGCGTAGGGAAGCTGTTTTTAAGCTAGGAAAATCGACTTAAAGGGACTTTATTGCACTTTATCGCTGTAGCATATGAAAAGCATTGTGTTTTTGGGAAATATCATTGGAATCTAGTGCAATTGTTTAAATTAATTAAGTTCACTATAAGCTAAAATGTGATGGTTCGAAGCTGTTAACGGTCACAGTTATTTCTGCGGTGTATAGACAACGTCGTTGTGCTTGATTTAGACAAACTACATGGTCCAAAACGAGAATCTCAAGAGGATATGAACTAATTTCATTTACATGCCCTTACTTCTGTTTATTTCAGTTAGAAAAATATGTTTTGTGGTTTAAATTAGGAACTGTCGATTCACTGCATACTCACTCCTATCGAAGGTTGTGAAACGCAATGGTGTGCGATGTTCGACCACTCGCTCCCTGATTTCATCGTGACCACCTTTGTTCATATCTTCCGATTCACTTTCTGCGCACTCTTCACTGGGCGGAGAGATTCCCCATTTCCTTTTGTTTTCGGAGTTTTGAAGCTATGTCCATTTTCATAGTTTAAGATTACAAAGTTTTATTTTCGTGAAGAGTAGCAGTTCTTGTGATGAGTCGTAGTTTATGCCATGGGTGTGTATAAAAATACCGAAATATATCGAACATATATTGCAAAACAGTTTTCCGAAAGTTGATATCGTCATGGTTGGATGCTGGACGAGTTGTTTCTTTTGCCACACAAGAGAGCAGAGGTTCCAAAAGTTCCAGAAACATGGAAAACTTCTATTAGAAAATAGTCGGATGGTAAATAGAATGTAAAACCCCGTAGAAATGAAAGAGAATTACACAAAAGTGGTGGGTTTTTTTCTTCATGTTGGGGTAGAGTAGAAGGTGAAGGTTATATAGGAATTGTATAGCATTCGTAGCGCGCACTACAAAAAATTAGGCGTCGTGTCCAATGAGTTGAATAAGCCGTCACTAAGTACTGTTTATGCTATTTATACTGCTTACAGTTTTTTCAACACTACACAAAGCTAATAGAGCCAGTTATCAGTGTTTTTATACAAATTTTAGCTTTTATCAAGTTTCAAAAATGTACAGTGTTGTATAGTTTACCTTCGAACCTATTCGTTTTCTGGAGAAGAGTCGTTTATGTTCTAGGCTGATGTTGAATCGAATGTGTACAAGCACCTTAAAGACGAACATGGTGCAATTGGAGATGAATGGCCCGATTTGTTTCCTGATATACGTGTGATTGATGTGGAATATCGTGTTAATGAATTAATGCAAGATCCCATTTTTGATGAAGACGAAGTTCACGATATTGTTGAGCATGTGTGGTGATATCCAGGTAAGAAATCCAGACTTGTTTGGATGTAGGTCCTTTTTGCTTATTATTTCTCTAATTTTCGACTCCGTGATATTTAGATGAAGTGGTCATGTTCGATACACAAGAATGGTTATAATTTGGCCTCTATTGTAAAATTTTACTGTTGTTTAAAGATTAGTTCAAAGTTCACAATACAATACAACACAACAGTAGCTGACGTTTCGGCAGTATCGCCTTCTTCAGAGCCTGGAAGGGTATGCTGATATACAATTTATTAGGCCAAACACTTCAATAAGACTTACAGTAAGACGAAAAACTTCATGGCAATTACATGATCAACAGCTTCTAGAAAAACTCACCGCTTTTTTACATGACTTCCAATGAGGAAGGTTAGAACAGCCGATTATAGTCGCATATAGTTGATGACTGCGCCACCCCACATCAGAAATTGATATATAGATACGGGGCCAAGTCGCGTGTAACCTCTGGACATTCCTCCCTGGAGAGTGTCGTCAATTAGTTCGTAACCGCTTGTATGACCGTCTATGTGAAACAGCTAACTGCGTAATTTGCCCTTCCGGCAGGGACGGTGATTGCATGAGTTCAGGTACGATATATCTGATCTCTTGCAAGGATTGCGGAGATGAATATATTGGCGAAACGGGCAGACCCTTGTGTATCCGTATAAAAGAACACCTAGATGGCAAACGAAAAGTAAGACAAAGTACCCCACTAGGCACGCATAGGATGCAAAAGCATAGCGGAAACGATTTTGAAGTTAAAGTCAATATCCTCGCACAGGAAACTAAGACACCAACGCGCAAACTCCTAGAGGCTTTTTGGATAAATGCCGAAAATCCAATGAATGAATAGCAGGGAGGAATGCCCAGAAGTTACACGCGACCTGGCCCCTTATCTATATATCAATTTCTAATGTGAGGTGGCGCAGTCATCAACCATATGCGACTATAATCAGCTGTTCTAACCTTCTTCATTGGAAGTCATGTAAAAAAAGCGGTGAGTTTTTCGAAAAGCTGTTGATCATGTAATTGCCATGAAGTTTTTCGTCTTAGTGTAAGTGTTATTGAAGTGTTTGGCCTAATAAATTGTATATCAGCATACCCTTCCAGGCTCTAAAGAAGACGATACTGCCGAAACGTCAGCTACTGTTGTGTTGTATTGTATTGTGTGCTTTTCTATGGAAGTGGATGTATGCTGTATAACAACCTCGCGATTGCTGAACAAGAAAACTACGCATTCATATTTCAATGCCGAGGTTAATAGAAAGTCGAACCTGGGAACTATTAGTTGAAAGTTCCTTTAAAAATGATATCCACTATTGCTATCCTTAGCACATGGGGTTTTGCTGCCTTTGTTACTCCCAATTTCCTTTCTCGTAACATTTCTTAGCACTCATGTAGCGCAACGATTGAACGCGCTCAGTGACGCACATATAAGCCTGTTCATCACTTCCATGTCGGCAGTCAATTTGTTAGGGAAGTGAGAACGCTGAATCAATATTATATCCAGAATTTCTCCTAATATTTACTCTTATACAGCTCAGCACTAACTCTCATAAGAACACATCTTATATTTAACAGTGATATTAATACGAACTTGCGCAGCGAAGCTGTTTTTTTTTAAAACTGTAATTTCTCGATTAATAGAACGATGAATAAGCTGAAACTCTACATGCTTATAGAAAATAATTTGCTGTATCGTATTAAGGGTATATACAAATTTCATGGAAAACTGTTAATCTGGAACTTATTCAAATTTAAAACACCCCAAAACTGGAAATGATACCCAAGTTCTTAATTTTTTTCACTTTAACGCACTAAATATTAAACGTAATTCTAACTTATTATTTACTATCTACTCTTTTTTAATGGCAGGGTATATTGTGGAATATAACATCCAAAAAAAAAAAATGATGCTAGGATATTTGCAAAACTCCGGACCGCAGGTGCCTCCCGTGTGGAACGAACGCGCTATTGTCCTTTTGGGGAGTAACGCGTTCACCACCACACCATGCGGATTCTTTGTTTCGACTATTTCTCAACTAGTTCTATCGATCTCTGCCATCAGCAATCACCCGTCAGCGGGATTGATGTGAGCCAAAATCGAACTCCGATTAGAATTGTGATTGTAACTGCAGCCTCAGCTTAACTGGGTTCGTTGCCGATTTGGGCTCTCGAGATCAATCCTGTTGACGGGAGTGATTGGTAGAACTAGCTGAGAGACAAGCGAAACGAAAGACCCGCATGGTATGGTGGTAAGGGCGTTACCCCCGGAAAGGATAATAGCGCGTTCGTCCCCCACGGCAAACACCTGCGGTCCGGAGTTTTGCAAATATCCTAGCACTATTGAAACCAACGATGTATTTGGTAACACCAATGCGACCTTCTGGATGGAGTTACACTTGCTGAAATTTTTTAGTGTTCGAAATGCGAGTCTTGACGAAGAAAAATGAGAAGGATACGTTTCGTGGAATTCATACAGCCACAGTTTCACTTTAGTAAAATGTTTTAACATACCCCTTGTAGGCCAAGATTTGTAGATTCTAGTAGTATTTATTGCATTTGATGTTTTCTATTAGCGCCGCCGCTAGGGTGCGTTCGGTGCAGTGGACGGAGGCACCCTGAAATGCATATGGGTTCGATACCCGCTCACCAAGCCTTCCATTCTTCTGGAGCCGGTGAATTGGTAACACACCTGGTAACAGGAGGAGCAGGACTAGCTCTATACATCTCTAGGCTTCCGTGACTCATTGTCAACGCCAGATATGCATTCACTCACCTTCAACGATGCCTAATGAAGTCGAGTGCATGGCCGATCTCTTAAGGATGGATCAACGCGGAGAACTTTGTGCTTATATCCTTTGATTAAAAGGATAAAAGGATAAAGCTCTCGGCGTTGATCAATCCCTGAGGGATGCGCCATGCATTCGACTTCATTGAGCATCGTTGGAGGTGATTGAATGCATATCTGGCCTTTACAATGACTCGCGGTGGCCGGCCGATGTATCGAGCCAGTGCTGCTATCCTCCCAGACAAGTCTGGTACCAATTTGCCGACCCCGGAGGGATGGAAGGCTTGGTGAGCCATGGGCGCATTTTCACGTGCGCGCCGCAGTGGCGCCTCCAACCACTGCGCCACACGCGCCCCTATCCTATCCTTTGATTAGCGTCGCTAATATCTTCGTATTGTATGACTCAGAGCATCTCATAAGTTTTATTGTACCACTCGTGTGGACAGAGATCAACCCATCACAGAAAAAACGCTTAGATTATTTGAACTCCGTATTATAGACGGTAATTGTTTGTATGGTACCGTAATCATGTGTTCATGTATTGTCCGTTGTTGTAACATCACAGCAACAACAACACTAATCGTTTCAGTTCATTGACAGCGATACGTGAACAAAGCGTCATGAGAACTGTAGAAAGAAGGCCGAGCTTCGACGGTCGGTGTTTTCTTTTGTTCAGTCTTTGTTCCTTTTTCACTCTCTTTGTATACTTTACGCCCTTTGCACTGTAGACTTAATTTGCAAATCTTCATTAATTCGTTCTTGTATATTTACGGATATTTACTAATAATTTCGAAAATTTGTTCATCAATTGTTATTCGTTATTCAGATTTTAATATCTATTGGTGAGGACCGTGTACAATTTTCTCTTTGCATCCGGTGAATATCTCACACCGTTGATATTCGAATTAAATACCATCCTTATAACAACTCAAATTTCCCATAGCTTTCATACTTATCGATTGATATTTAGTTTTTTCTGTTAAATATTATCAGGGAGCATGATAGCGGTTAGTGTTCTGTTGCTTTATCACTGTCGTTAGTGGATCTGTCTGCCGTTGCGCAAGACCCATGTATGATACTAATGCTCTTCATCGAGAAGTGCTCCCACATTCAGGAAATGTTGCTATTTCCTTTTATTTATATAATAGTTTGTATTCACCTTATTGTCCCTGTGTTTGACAGTTTCTGCAGCTTTAATTTTAAGCTGACTCATAGACTACTGTGTGTTTATGACGTGTTTTTACAGTTCTCATTCGCTCTGCATCCTTACACATTCTTCCTTTTTCTTCACCTAAGACATCTGAACATTGCAAAGCCAAAGTGTGTTTGTTTAATACAGCAGCGACTTGACACTTGTTGATGTCCTTCAATCTGACAGGTCGTCTTCTCGTCTTTTTACTCAGACTTCTAACCCACTCTACCCACTAATTGAACATTTGAAGAATTACTTTCTAATTCTTAACTGACGTCGCATCTGTCATAATTTTTGGTATTGTAACGTCTTTTTTTCTGTGGTCCACAAGATCCAAGCCGATTGGTCTGTAAGGCATGTAGAATGGACATGTTCTTCTGGAATTTTTCTGTTAAGTATAAATTCATCTGTTTTATAAACGATATCACGGTTTAGTGAATTATTTGTTTGTTTTCCTTTGTTCTTTGTCATTACTGAAACGGAATCATTTTATGTTTATGAGCTTATTGGTATCGTTCTAAGTAACCGATGATAGGTGTCAATAAATCTTAGCAGTTATTTTTGTTGATAAGACCTTCTGATGATGAGGTGTATGCTTATGCAATGGTGAGAGAGAATAGCAGTCAGCAAAGTCGCGAAGCTTTCTTGTTCCACCAGGATGAAGCAAAAATTTTTTGGGCTTTCCATAAGTCATACTTCTTTACATTTTTTTCTCAAGAGTTTGCATTTCAACCAGAGAAGCGAAAGAAAATCACATTCGTTAGGAAGTGATTAGTCTCATAATATGTCGGACGAGTGTGAGATAGGGACGCATCTACTAAAAATCGTAAGAGAATGCGGTTCTCAGTTGTCGGGGAGTTTTAACTTATGAAGCAAATCGATGAAAATCGAATCTTAGAGAAGATCATCTATATCTTTATAACCATGGAATAAAGTGTGTCCATTCTTCAATTTTTCAGGTGATTAAGCTAACATAAAGGTTTTTGTGGAACATTTACTCGGTTCACGTTTCGTCGCTTTTTGTGGACGATCAAATAGGATTAACGCGGCTCCGAAGAAGATGAAGGCTCCAAAATGTCAGCCGAATAAATTTTACGTAGCAATCTCGTGTTAGTTCGGTCACCTAGAGTTTTTTAGGAATGCAACTCTGTTCTTTAACATTTCACTGCTCTTTTGATGAACAAACACGAGGTTGTCATCATACCGTTTATTTATCCACGGTTGCTGACGTTTTGGCAAATCTCGCCTTCTTCAGAGCCTAGAATGGTCAAGGTGACTCTAATCTGCTCAATTAAGTTTTACCCCCAAGGAAAACCTACCACATCCAGAATTTAGTCACATTGCAAGCAAAATAATTCCTCCATGTATTCATCGTTTTCTAGGAATCTTCCATTGTCTTACGCGTCGAGACCACAACTGAAGAGGCATAGAGTGTCATCCAGTTAGATTTGTACGACACAGTGAATAATTAAGGGTTGAGAGGGTTGGCGATAGAATAGGGACACGAACCAAGCCCTACCATTGAGTTTATGTCTAAAGTTGATGTCCCGTACTCGCTCTCCGGCCATACTCTGGATCTATAGATGATTGTTTTGTCAACCGCTCCACACAAGAGAAGATGGACAAATGTTCTGAGTTAAAATCACGAGGTATAACTTTTTATTTCCTATTAATTTTTATGGGAGGGTATTATGTGAAATAAAACCAGGAAAATGCTGAGATGTCTGCAAAACTCAGAACTTAAGCCAAATTTGAACCAGCGATTGTGTTTCATGGGGTACTACGCGTTACCCGCTGCACCACCAATGCCTTTGATATGCCTTTCTCTCACCCAGTTTTTATCCTAGTTTTTTACTCCTCACGGATCTCCCTCATATGAGGGATCTCGAGCCGGTTAGTCGCGAGGCTACGTGGCGCGTCCCCAGGTGGCGGATAGGGGGCCAATCCCAGACCAAAAGCGACCTCTGCTTCCCTGAGACGCAGGTGGATCCAGGGGATGGACTCCCTGTTTCTGCTACGCCGATTTGGAACATACTTTCTGTATTTGCTAGGCGTATTCATGCATGCGTGTGTGAGTGCGTTCTCGCTATATGCGGATTTTATTCTATGGATTCAATTCGGTCAAAAACCTGCAGTCAAGAGACAGAGAAGTATATGGGAGGCGGTTAGGAGTCGCCTCCAACAAATAAGCTCCATGTTCACTCTGAGAGAGCCTGGCAAGCTACCCGTGAGTATAACCAGCCCCCATTTTCGTTCAGAGCTCAGCAAGCTATACGTGGGTATCAAATGTGCTAAACACAGTAAAAAAACGGGCCTCATTCCCCTGACCCCCAAAGAGCCCCCAATTTTGCAGCGTTGGGTAGGACGAGTACGGAGAGGCTGCTAAAATCTCAGGGCCAATGGAAGCTGCCTGGATCAAGAACTATGGTGACTATCTGTACCTACAATGCACGTGCACTTGCATCCATGTCCTCGATAGAAGATTTGCTCATGCAAGCAACAATAAGGTACGACGTCATCGGCCTGGCCGAGACGAGACGACGCCACCCATTCAACGCTGTCTATGACACTGTAGAAGAACTGTTCCTCGGAACATGCGACAGTAGAGGCGTAGGCGGTGTCGGCGTTCTCGTCAACGCGAGTTTGTCCATCAACATCGATTCATTCGAACAGCTTACAATCCGAATCGGACGTTTATGATTAAAAAGATGTGGATTAATACCGACTTTGACAATCTTCGTCGTTTACGCGCCAACATCAAACTATGAAGAAGAAGAAGTCGAAGCGTTATATTTGGACTTGGAGAAGTTCTACAGAGAAGATCATGCATTCTTCAAAGTCATAATTGGAGGTTTCAACGCCAAGATTGGACCAAGAAGAACGTCTGAGGAACGTCACATTGGGACCTACGGATTAGAATGGAACGAACAGGGTGAGCGGCTCTCTGAGTTTATCATGGCAACCAAAACCATCCATGGTAACTCGCAATTACAGAAGCCTCACCGTCAACGATGGACGTGGGAATCTCCCAATGGAGAGTACCATAACGAAATAGACCACATCATAGTAAATAGGAAGTTTTGCCTAACCGATGTCGCTGTTGTTCCAAAATTTTACACGGGATCAGACCACAGTCTCCTTCGTGCAAAGTTTTATTTCTCATGGAAAGGAGAAAAAGCCGCTAAATTCAAAAACCGAAGTCCCACAGCGACCACAAACTGGGACTTATTCAACTCATTAGTCGGCTGCTGGGAAGATGCCGTTGTCGACGGAACAACAACAGATTCCAGAAAGGCAATGGAGAAAATCATCCACGGTTACTACTCAGATCACTTCGATAGCCACGTCCACTTCCCGTCATCTGAAGTAAAAGAGGATGGATATGTTGTACCACCGGTTTTCCCTTCCGAAATCCGACATGCGATAAGATCAGAACATCTGAAGAACCTTCTGCCAGTCCTCGTAAGCACACTGGCTCGGCTCTTCACACGTTACCTGTCTGAATGGAAGGCCCCTACCCAGTGGAAGACCAGCAAGACCGTGTTATTGTTCAAGAAGGGTGACCTATACCATATAGGCAACTATCGCCCAATCTGCTTGCTGTCTGTCGTCTACAAACTTTTCATTCGAGTCATTCTAAACAGGAATGACAGAACACTGGAAGAAGGAGAGCCATGTGAGCAAGCAGGGTTTCGAAAAGGATTTAGTATGATGGACCACATTCACACGTTAACAAGGTTCATTGAAGTATCGCGAGAGTACAAAGGACCGCTCCGTCTCACTTTCATCGATTTACAGAAGGCCTTTGATTCAATTGAGATAGAAGCGGTCATGGAAGCCCTTGGTAGTCAAGGAGTACATAAAGATTCTACTTCTACCCTACTCAGTACATAAAGATTCTTCGTGAGCTGTACAAAAATTTCACAACCAAAATTGCACCATTCTGCAACGATATTAACATTGACGTCAAAATAGGAGTTAGGCAAGGCGATGCCATCCCGCCAAAATTATTTACCGCCACCCTCCAGAACGTCATGCGAACATTGGAATGGGATAATATGGGAGTGAAAATCGATGGTCGGCAGTTACATCACCTTCGCTTTGCTGATGACATCGTCCTTATAACAGCAAACATTAACCAAGCAGAACGTATGCTTGCAGACTTAGATAAAAGGTATGGAAAGATTGGTCTTCGATTAAATCTCACGAAAACGATGTTCATGAAGAACGGATTGGTTTCGTTTGCTCCATTCACGCTCAACGGAACGAATATCTCCGAATGCTCCAGTTATGTCTATCTAGGTCGGGAAATCAATATGATGAACGATTTAGCTCCAGTGCTGAGCAGAAGGAAACGAGCGGCTTGGGGAGCTTACAATAGTATCGAGGAAGTAGTGAAGAGAACAAAGAGCACTCGACTCCGTGCCCACATTTTCAACTCAACGGTGCTTCTTGCTTTAATGTATGCGTCAGAAACCTGGTCGCTGCCTAAGCAGGATGAAAGGTCACTCAGCGTTATCGAACGCGCAATCGAAAAGACGAAGTTAGGAGTATCCCGTTTCACACAAGCAAAGGATGGGATCCGAAACTCCGACCTGCGTCAACTATCAAAAACCAATGATGCCGTTCTGTACGCCAAACAGTCGAAGATAAGGTGGGCCGGACACGTAATGCGTATGAATGATAACTGATGGGCAAGAGCGGTTAGTGACTGGATTTCTCGGAATGTCAAACGTATTGCAGGAAGACAATCGACCCGATGGTCAGAGTTGTTCACGAAAAGCCTAGAAGAAAGATATGATGCTCGACGAGTCCCTAAATCGAGCAGAACCCACTGGGCTACTCTTGCACGCTAAAGGGAAAATTGGAAAATTTACGGGCGCCCGCTCGAGTTACTCGACGATCAACGGGACTACAGGTGATACAGGTGATACAGTTTTTACCCAGTTTACGAGTGATTGCTGGTACCACCGTTAGGGAAAAGTCTGGTCTAGAGAAAGGCAAAACAAAGACCTCAATAGTGCAGTAAGCAGCATGTGAGCTCTCGCAAAGGGTAATCTCGAGTTCGAATCTGGCTTGGAGCCGGAATTTTGCAAATATCTCAGCATCTTTGCTGTTGTTTTAAGTTATTTAACGAACCGTCAGAGTACATAAATTTCACCTGAGAAAAACCGAAGAAAAGCTGGCTTCCGTTTTTGAACGGCCATACAAGGTGTCCAAAGCAAGCTGCATTAGCAAATGGTACCGAAAGCCACGTAACAAAAACATGCTTGTTCACAGCGTTGAGGATGGGGCTTCTGGAACTATGAATTACCATGGATGGTCTTGGCCGTTATGATAAACTCGGACAGCCGCCCACCCTGTTCGTTCTATTCCAATTCGTGGGTCCCAGTGAAAGGCCCTCCAGACGTTCCTCTGGATACAACCTTGGAGTTAGAATCTCCAGTGGTAATTGCAAGGAATGTACGGTCTTCTCTGTATAACTTCCCCAAGCCTCGTCATATTTTGACGTCGCTATGTAAACGACGAAGGTTGTGAAGGCAGGTACTGAGCATATCTCTTCAATCGTAAGCATCCAATTCGGTTTCTAAGATTTTCATATGAGTCAATCTTCATGGCAAATCTCGTGTCGACGAGAACCCCAATGCCATCGCCTCCTTTACTGTCACACCTGAGCAACGATTCATCTTCGGTATCATAGAGGGCTTCAAATAGGCAGAGTTTTTTCGTCTCAGTCAGTTCGATGAGGCTCCACCATATCCTTCCTGGCTGCATGATGAAGTCCTCTATCAAGGTCTCACATGCAACTGAAGTACATCGTCGGTAGAGATCTTCAGCTTAGTCGTCCAAGAATTAAGCAGCCTAGAACGACTCTGAGATTCTAGCAGCTTCTCTGTACTCACCCCACCCAATCGAGGCTTCCTTCGAGGTGACAGGAACAAGGCTACTTATTTTGCTGTATTTAACGTTCGAAGTTAAATTGTTTTAAAAAATCAGTTTAAGAACTTAAAAAGAAACAATTAAAAATTTCAAAATAAATTAAAATAAAAATTATTAAATCATTACAGTAACTAATAAGAACTAGCTCACGATCAGCCTGATATCTTTGGCATGAGATATTCTATCTCATACTTTACGATGCAAGGTAGACATGCAAATTTAAGATGTTCTTTTATGAGATGGGCTCGCTCCTAGATGGGTTCCCAATTGACACGAACTTTCAAAATTTGAGAGATCCTGTTCGTAGGTCAACCCCCTTCTCTGTATAAGTTTGATACCGAAGGATAGAATACTACACAGCTATCTATGACGGCACGAAAGCCCATCTAAAAATTACAGCATCGTTGTTATTCATTCATGACGCAGTGACTACAGGTGCCGCGATCGTTCGTTCGATCCCTCTCTCAGAGAATAACAAGCTGGTCCCTTCGGGGTGGACAAATTTGTACCAGATTATTTGGGAGATGAAAACCCACGCATTGCTAAGCAACAGCAAGTCATTGTATACCTTAAGTATGGAAATATGGATGCAATCCCCTTTAGAATGCCACGAATGCACTCGAATGCGTAGTGCATCCTTCGATCGTTGATCGACGGCGAATGCCCTATCCTGTGTTATTTTACTCATCCATGGTAGATGATGAAGACCTCAAAAACTGATAAATCAACTTACGTTCTGGTGTCGCAGCTCAGATTCCTTTGAGTGTTCTCTTCCAGAAATTTTGTAGTAATTCCAAGCGCTAGAATTTCGATGGCGGTGTTTGTGCACGGCCATCAATCAGTTCTCCTTGACAACCATTTCCATCACCGAAAACGAATTACATTTCCATTCCATCGTTTGATTCGTTGTCACAATTCAATAACATGCATACCAACTGTTTGAATGGCTACCAATTCTAAGCGGTAGGATATAACCACCACGGCATTCTATTTTCGTCAGCCTGGTAAAATACTCTTTTTCATTCCAACCCTATTTTTCTTATACAGTTTTTTTCTTATTCCATCTCTAGATCTATAAATACTTTTATTGAAAACCAAAGCGCGTCCATACCACATAACCTGTATGCGGTCTGATTACATAAATTGCACACAGTTGAGCCTAGAACGACTAGCACAGTTGGCCCCATAACAACTGGCACTCCTAAAAATTAGTCTTTGTTCAACTACGGTATAAACAATCGATATCTGGGCTTATTGGTTAGCTTAGAAACAATCGTTATTTGGGCGTACTAAAAAAATTTATACGATGTTATCAATGAGTAATGCTCCGTCGTGATTCTTTCGATGTTGCTCTGTAGATTTGACTCGACTCGAATCTACCACGAAAACTCATATCACCAACTGGACTCATGGACTATACTGTAGACAGACAGATCAACATTTTCTTAAGAAGGCGATGGCATGGAAACGTTAGACACAGGAAGGCCTCATTCTAACCTCAGGGCTGATCATCAAGGGTACCCCAGCTTGTTCTTGATCTCCAAGAAGTTATTTACCTTTTAGTTATATTACCTAATTTTGCACTTAGATACTGTGTTATTACCCAGTGCAAACCAACGCTGTTCTCTACTCGCTGTCCTATTCTTAAGAAAGTTTCCTTCTTTTCTCAAGTTGCATTGAGATATCGTTTACTGATAAGCTTGCGCGATTTTGTTTCAAATGTTCGAGAATAATGAGTAAAGTCGAATCGAATTGATTGAAGCTACAATTCGTGTGGTATCCCAATCCGGCTGATGCTACTCCATTTCACTATGAGTAGTGAAGGATAGTTATAGTGAAGGCAATAGCGAGTGCAAGGATCCTTTTCCGACCCCGTATAAGTTCATCAGTGGCGCAAAACAACTCCCACAAAGTTAATATTTTCTTATTTTAACTTATCTCTTGCCTCTTCCGTTATGGTCTGAAATTGGCCTTCCCATAACATTCCCAGGTTTCGCCAGTAAAAGAAATTCTCGTAGAGTTCCTTGTTGAATAAACAAGACTGAACTGTACAAAAGGTAAAAAAGAATACAAAAGTTAAAGAAGCAGTCATAAAGAAAAAATAAATAGTGAAAATATTGGAGAATTAAAAAAGCTAAGCTGTGATTGAAGGAGGGGTGTAGTGCACTAGGGAAACAGCTATGATCCCTAGTTCGATCTTACGCTACGGGCAAAGCAAGCCCTTCATCACTTTTTGATTCCACATATTTGCACCAGATTTATCTGGAAGTAAAGCACTGATTTTGTACATCAATAGGGCAATGGAAATTATTTCATAGGCTAAATAGATATTCGATCACCTCAGCGTTGCCACAGATGCATGGAGTAGGATGCGTAACGTTTGCCTTAAGGATCTACCAATGTCGACCCATTTTTCTAAATCCTTCATTTAAAAAAAAACCCAGACATGCAATGATTTCGCTGGGCAAGCTATTGAACAAAGAGAAAGAAAATGAGAATAGCATGCACGGACTCGGCATGGGCACTACCGTATCGTGGACGGAAACGGTAGGAAGAAATACGGTCACCAACCCATATAATACACATGGATACGCATATATATATATATATATATATATGTATATATATATACAGACGCAGACATACATACACGCGTACACTCACATGCACACACACGCACATACACGCACACACACACACACACAAGCACACACACCAAATACCAGATTGCAGGTGTGTGAGAATGAGTCTGTCGGTAGGCGGCAGGCAAGGTAGATGTAGGCACCGCCGCAGCCGCGACGCGTGAGCCGCTTCGCGTCGTCCCGTTCCAACGGTAACGGCCTTGGCTCAGGATGGTTCTCCAGATTTAGTGTTCCATGATGGATGGATATTTGGCAACATCATTTCTTACGCCTCATTCGTTGTTACACATTGTTCTCATGTGTTCCCATGAAATTTTGTCGAATATTCGATTATTCGATGAGCAAATCGAATATGAAACTGCAGAAGTACACATTTTATTATATATTAACTGAGCCATATACAAAGATTTGTGGTGTCCTGCAACACAAACGTACAAACAATCCTCGCGCCCATGGCCCACCAAGCCTTCCATCCCTCCGCGATCAGCAAATTGGTACCAAACTTGTCTGGGAGGATAACAGCACTGGCTCGATACATCGGTGGGCCATCGTGAGTCATTGTAAAGGCCAGATATGCATTCAATCACCTCCAACGATGCTTAATGAAGTCGAATGCATGGTCCACCTCTCAGGGATTGACCAACGCCGAGAGCTTTACTCTTTTTATATAGAGATCTAATCGTTTTGCACTTTACTAATATTGTTGGAATGCTTCCGACCGGCGAACGACGATATATCTGTGACGCGAGGTTCAGTTCATCTCCGAAGCAGGATCATCTGAATTGAGGCATTCAAGATTTCTAAGCAGGGAGTGTCAGCTAAGGAATAAAAAAACGAAATTTCAGGTATCAAAAAGGTCAGTAATTCCACAGAACGTTTTAAAATTGTTTTAAGACTTGCCATTCATTCATTCACTCAATCGCTCTTTTATTCATCTATCCGTCCATCCGTCTGTCCTTTCGCTCGTTCATTTGACTTCACTGAAGAGAAATCTACCATTGTCCTTTCTCACATTCTTCCGTGAAGCTCTTGCTTTCTCAGAAACTCATCGCCAGGATCAAAATAGAAGCAGAAAATGATGATGAAGAAGCATCGCGAGCAGAGAGAACTTGTCCAAATGTAGGTTAATTGCGGTGACAATGTGGTCCATCAACAGTAATGATGCTTGGAGAAATCCGGTATTGTTGTTGTTTGACGTGGTTCAGTTGTATCACTAAACCCAACCAAGAAAATCCAGTTGTGCTGTGTTTCTTTTATTTTTGCACATTGTTTCTTAAGCATCGATTATGCATGGGAACGAACGTGATAACTCGTCCGCACTTTGTCACGTTATGATCGTTACTATCACTGATAACACTGCTGACCATCACTTTTCTTATATCCTTTCTGTTTATTAGTGATCACTGTAACTGAAAAACAGTAGCATGCAATTTCAATGCGTTTTTAAACAGTTGGCGCTATTTTTGAAAACTCTTAATCATCTACCATAGTTACGTTGCCGATTTTTACATGTGCTAGAGGTTTTCCTACGAGTGGCGTAAGTGACCTTTGCCACTGTCGTATGCTGACACCAGCCAACGGCAAATCATTGACGCTTCAATGATTTGAGACCACAAAGCGAAAATTTCGATACCAGGATGACTTCGAGTTTTACTTGTGATTGATTCTTCCTTAATGTATTCAAAAAGGATACTCTTTCTACCTTGTGTAAACTACCACCTGAAAAATACTTGGATAGTTGGATGCTTGGATAGCCCGTCTTCACTGGTTGTGCCGACCCCAGCATATTTTCCATTTTTTCGGAGTTTTGATGATTTAGCTATTGTTTCCTTGGAGACTTAAAGTCAGCCTAGCCAAAGTATGCCCCAAGTCGTCACAACCAGAGGCACTCTCCTCCGTAGTGGATCAAAAGGAGATTTGCCACCAGGCGACTGTTTGAAACCAGGACGGTGGTGAATCTTGGTATTGGTTTACTCTTAACTGGGCTTCCAGTTTGGAAAGCCAGACTCCTTTTCAGCTTTGGAGACCTTGCCAGGGATGAATCCTCCGCTATACATCGCAGCCCTACAGCCAGGAGCACCTCTCATCCACGACAAGACGGTAAACAGTTGGGAGCTCGATGTAAATAACAAAGAAAATATCTGGGAAAGATGATTGTATTCTTATCTTAACCTTGATTTTCCGAAAAAAAAACTGAGTTTTCTCTAGTTACATGTAATTCTATGAGAAAGGTCCATAATTACTTGACGTTCTGGGTGAATAAAACATTGATGAACATGAAAAAGGCTTCTCTTGCCTTCTACCGAATACCATAATATTACGATAAGTCTGGTAGAGCAGAATCATATAGAGTTGATGACGTCATTGTTTAATGAACTGCTCTGAAACACCATTTTTGGAAACATGCCAAAGATTGCTGATTTATAATTCATAGTTTCTGATATTTTTGATTTCTTTTCTTTTCACTGTAGCAGGCTTTTAAAAAAGAATCCGAGGTAATTACTGGTAAATTCGACAAAAGTCGCTGGAAAACTATCATTCAATAAACTACATCTCATTTCATATCCGTACTATTTATAATACTGCATATTTAATCACTTTGTTTAATCACTCCATCCAAATAGTTTAGCGCCTCATCGTGGCTGGGAGGTGTTTCTGAGCGTCGGGCTGCGATGTATAGTGAGGGGATTCGTCCTCCTGGCAGGATGTTCCAAGTTGAGAAGGAGTCCGGCGTTTCCATCAGGAAGCCTGGCTAAAAGTAAACCAATACCAAAATCCATCACCGTCCTAGTATTAAAGTCGCATGATGGCAAATCTCCATCTGATCCAAAAGGGCTCCGACTGCCTGTGGTGGTAAAGACCTGGGGTAAACTTTGGCCTGATTGACCCCTGGATTCCAGGGAACCACAGTGGCTTAACCAACAAATCTCCGAAAAAGGGAGATTATGCAGAGGCCTGTGCAACCAGTGAGGACGGCCATTCAAGTATCAAGTATTATGTAAGTTTTTATTTGCTGCCTACTACAATTTTTCACAGCAGAGTGGGAGGTGAAATATAACAACAGTGATACTGAGATATAACTTCAATGATGCTGAGATATTTGCAAAGCTCCGGATCGCAGGTGTCTGCCATGAGGAACGAACGCGCGGTTGTCCTTTCCGGGAAGTAACACGTTCACCACCACACCATGCGGTCCTTCGTTTCGCCTCTCTCTCAACTAGTTCTATCGATCTTTTGCCCTCAGCAATCACCCGTCAGCGAGATTGATCTGGGGAGCCCAAATCGGCAACGAGCCCATTTAAGATGAGGCTGCAGTTATAATTTATAAAAAAAGATGGTGAGATATTTGCAAAACCTTGAACCCAGGCCAGATTCGAAGCCGCGACTAGCCTTTCCGAGAGCTCACGTGTTACTCACTGCATCACTGAGGTTCTTGCTCTGCCTTTCCCTCACCGAGTTATTTTGGTAATATTTTACCAACCATTTTAAAGCAGGTGAAACAGTAATAGTCCATTAGCAAGAGTTTATCGACAAATAGGCTTTGTCTTTTATCTGCGACCTAAAAACGGCGATTATCCATGACGGCTGTCCGATGGAAATTTGATACCGAACGTTACTGAGCCTTTGGAATGCTCAAATGCTTTGAACCTCTGTAAAACTTTTTGATTTTAAAATATTTGCCTTTAATCAACACGAACGATTCTTTTACACATTTTTGACAATCTCTGCTTGCAGGTTTAATCAGTGATAGTTCAATAAATAGAAGGCGCTGGTAGCGCAGTGGTATAGATCTCGTTCATTGCGCGAACGGCTGAAGCTTTCCGGGCGCTTTTTCGACATTGCCCGGGTTCACCATGCCTCTCATCCTCTATGGTCGGGAAATTGGCACCGGTCTTGTGTGGAACAAGCACCCTCTCTGTAATACACGTAGGAGCGCTCTAACACGGTTTCTCAGGATTTCAGTGAGTATTACCTCGACAGGCATTCAACATTATTCATCACAAAAGAAAAAATTTTCAAGCAGTGCCCGAACCTAAACGTCTCAAAATGTTCGGAAACATTTGTGGATGCTGTGTAGGATGAAACGATTAGAATACGAAGAACGCTGGGATCCTTATAATGTGGCAAACATAGTATCAAGCCGCATAATAACAACAGTAATTCGATGAATTACACGACGATGCCAAATGTGGCGTGTGAGTTATATCTGCCTCACAATGGCACTCATGAGGTGTTAGGGTACTTCGAATATTTCCATTCAAGTTTAATAATAAAGCAAAGAGGCTGATAAATTGTTAGTCGGTGACGATTGAAGTGAGGGTATATCCTTTAACGTACTTTTCATGGTGATTTTTTCATTACTATTATGACTTCCCATCCCATATGAAGTACGTGCGAATACTGAGTGGATAATACACAAAAAATGGCTCTGAAGACGGTTAAATCTTCCCAAACAGCTACTGCTCCTGCCACATAAGTATTTTTTTACTGTTCTTTATAGTATATTGCAATTATTTTATGGTAGAAATGTATGTAATAATTACACTTGTAAGAATTCCACTGTTCTTCTCTATCGAGCTGAATAGTCGTAGGACTTCTTGCCACATTCCCAGCGATGGACGGGGGCACTGTCAGTGGTCCGTGAGGATTAACACAGATGGAAAGTCAGGATGCCCTAGGTAAGGTATAGATCGAAATTATGGGGTCCCTTTCTGTGCTGTGATGGAGTCTATCTTACACCTGGAATCGCTCAAAAGCTTTCAGTGAGAAACGAAAGCATATGGTTATCGATTTGGGGCCACCTTCAACAACATACTAAGTAGAGGCACATGTAAACTCATCCATAGAAACGTTCAATTTCGCGTAAATAATTTCGTGTTCATTG
Organism: Angiostrongylus cantonensis; assembly: GCA_009735665.1. NCBI lineage: Eukaryota > Metazoa > Nematoda > Chromadorea > Rhabditida > Metastrongylidae > Angiostrongylus > Angiostrongylus cantonensis. The sequence goes on along the minus strand of MQTX01000218.1, from coordinate 312,180 downwards.
CTGCGCAAATAACTCGGCCACAAAGTGATGTTGTTTGTTTTCCCACGAATGACTTGCATTATTATTGTGGTCTAGGCTTGGATGTCAGCGTGTGTAGTCATGAGAATTGATGTGTTGACCACGTCCCTAGTGCCCTCGACTATTGTCGACGGGTCACTCGGCTCAAATAAATGACTAGCGCGGCAATTATACCACAAAATCAAGCACTACCGAAGCGTTGTCCATATGTCACAGCGATTTGGACGAGTTTACGAGTTCCATTAGTGGCTGTTTTAATGTCATCCATTTTACATTTAGCCATTAATGCGATTGAAATCCACTTTTCTTTACCTGGGTTTTCGGTAGGAATTTGACGGATTCGTTGATGTTTATTCATGTATTCAGAAAAAAACCCCTAATACGATGCAACTGCTTTCATTCTATAAGCTTCCAGTTTGTCGGCTCATCGTTCCTCGAGACATCCTACATGTCGAACTAAGATGATCGAGAACGGTATTCGCTTTACCTGCAGTCGGTACACGCAGGCTAACAGAGAAATCAGAATTCTCCTATTAAGCTAGATAAGCCTAAGCCTAAGTTTTTCTGGGTAGCCACAACTGGCTATGGTCGGTGTTCGCGGAAGGCAATGGATTTAAAGTACCTCATACAAAAACTATGATTTACTTCGAGTCTTTTGAGTAACCCAAGCCTATGAATCCGCTAACATTGCCGATTCTGTGAGTTATTTTCTTTTTCTTTATGGAAAAATGTCATTTTTGGGTTTGTAAGAAGAAACGTTTATTGAATCCTTGTTGTTCTGCTGCTTCGAGCTGACACACCCACCGTGGTTTGTCGCATCGTGGTGGTCACCTAAACCCGCAGTGAGTTTGACCGTTCCATTTAGAAACTGAATTAAGAGTAAACAAGTTCCAGGAATCATTGCCGCCCGAGCATCAGCATATCATTGAGTGGTAAGTAATGGTAACCCTGGGAATTCCTAGTAGTGCAGCATCCCCGGACGGCGTCAAAACTGGTGGTTCTTCGATCAGTAACTTACTTATTAAATGGATAGTAGACACTGTGCTAGTGCCGAAGCGATTCTTCGTGATTAGTGAAGAAGAGCCATTCAGATTTTCGAGTAAATAAATAATTACTAATGCAAAACTTTCTTCTGACAATAACTGTCTAATTTCTTGACTGTATATTTCGTTATCATCAAAGTCCGGCAGGGGCCACTGTATCCAACGTCGATTCGGTTCATACTTGAGCGTTTTCCAAAATCGTTGAAAGTTTGCTTTTCATCTATTTTTCCTTCTGGGTTTTAATTTACTTTTTATTTAATATTTTCATGTTTCAAATATGTTTCATTATGTTTCATGATAAATATTATTATCAACCTCATGTAAGCTCATCAAAGAAAGAATACATATTTTCATGTTCTCCAATTCAATCGAAATTGTGAAAAATTAGCAAGGAGAATAGCTGTTTTAAGGAAGAGGAATTAGTGATACTTTTTTTATTGTAGAAAATGGTATGCACGTAGAAGAGCAGTTTATGTTCACAAGAATAAATGATCTTTCACCAGTATTATGTAAGCTTTAAGCGACGCGCATGGTGCAGTGGTCGGAAGCGCCCGCAACACACATGTAGAGTCGGTCTCGCGCCCATGACCCACCAAGCCTTCCATCCCTCCGGAGTCGGCAGATTGGTACCAGACTTGTTTGGGAGGATAGCAGCACTGGCTCGATACATCGGTAGGCCACCACGAGTCATTGAAAAGGCCAGATATGCATTCAATCACCTCCATGTGATCCTTATTGTCCTTTATTCTATTATTATGTAATCTCTGCTCTTTTCTTGTTTTCCGAAACGATCTTTAGTTTCTTTTTGAGGAACTGTGTTCCAAATATTTGAAATACTGAGTGAAAAGGGAATTTTCAGATATCGACTGTCTTAAATTTACTTTTAAATATGAAATATTTCTGAAATTCCAGTTTTTTTTTAAATAACAGTGTGTCATTGTTTTCGGTTTTCTACATGATGGCGTCGACCGTCTTCCAGTTTTTAATATTCATCGTGATACTTTCATTTGAGTTAAAGACATTTAGTTTTTATTTTTATTGTTTCCCGCCGTTTCCCTCTCTCTCCTCTTACCAATTTATTCCATTTTCACTTCGGATGCTGACTGAGTCCTATCCTATTCAACTCCATATCAGTCGTGCTGCATGACAGCAAGTTCTATCTGATGAAGCAATATTTTGTCGCATATTTCTCTCAAAACACTATAGTGTGACTGTTAAAGAATTGCTTCAAATATTCGCTCATTTTTCTCGATTCTGCCTCTTCAGTGGTTAATCGTGTTATAACGTAAACTTCCCATTTCTTAGCTTGCTTTGTGTTTTTTACCTAAAATAATTTTGCCTGTTATATGTATTAAATCCTTAACCTAATAGACCGATGTAGCGCAGTGGTTAAGGAAACCCTGGAACAGATGCAGGATCGGTCCTTGGTTCGACCCCGCGTCCAGGGTTTGCCAAGCGCCCCATTCCCTGAAGTCAATAGACATATTTGTCTAGGAGGATAAAATGAAAAAAGATAAAGCTCTCGGCGTTGATCAATCCCTGAGGGATGCGCCATGCATTCGACTTCATTAAGTATCGTTGGAGGTTATTGAATGCATATCTGGCCTTTACAATGACCCGCAGTGGCCTAACGATGTATCAAGCCAGCGCTGCTCTCCTCTCAGACGAGTCTGGTACTAATTTGCCTACCCCGGAGGGATGGAAGGCTTGGTGGGCCATGGGCGCAGGAATCGATTCCACGTGCGTGTCGCAGTGGCTCCTCCAACCACTGCGCCACACGCGTCTAGGAGGATAGTAGAAGTGAATGCAAGGCTACCTAAATTTAGCTTTTAGGTTAAAAATATGTGTTATATCACCTCTGCGATGGTACGAATGAAGTTGAATGCACACCGATTTCCTACGCAATTGGCCAAAAACGGGTGATGTAGCTTTCATCTTTTACTAAATGCTTACTGAATTCGTACACAGTTGCTGTCCATATCGAATCAAGTTTTCTTGTCCTACTACCCTATTTTTCCCTCATACTAGTCTTCCTCTATCGCAGTTACCACTAGGACTACTGTAAAGGCACAGAGGCTCTTTGTATGCACGAGAAGGCGTTGGTGGTCTGTCACTCATATGAAGGGAAGGAAATGTTTGGATAAACATTCCAGCAATGTTGAGCTTCCTATAATTTTTTTTTTCCATAGCAATGTTAAATGACAGTTTAGGTTTAGATGCGTTTAAGTACCAGTTGCAATAAGAGCACATTTTTCAAACAGTTGCGGTATTTCTAATATTGTGCAATTACGTATTGACCATTTACGACAGGAACTTAAATTTTGGCCACTCTTCACTGAAAGGGATTGCAATCGATCGGTGATTTTTGCTTTTTCGATCAATACTGGAGGTCGTTGAAGGATTTCTAAAATGATGATGGGTCGATTCTGTGTTTTCAAACAAAATTTTTCTTCATCTGTTTGGTACTCATTTTCTTTGCATAATTGCTATTGCGTTCTATATGCATAAGTATTACTTTTTTATGGGAATGAAAGAATATATTAATATCTGTGAAAAGAAAATTGGTTTGAAAGGTAAAGGGCACACGGCCAGCCATTGTCGTCGGTCATTTTTTTTCATTTCATTTGACCCGTCTTCACGTCTACTGTGCGGATCCCAGCACTTCTCACATTCATTTCGTTTCCTCGCACCCATCATCCACGAAGATCTTCCAACTTTACGTGTGGTTTCGGTTGCTGCTTGAAGATTTCCATTTCATACTGAGTGTCGTAGAATGCTGGCCAAGCAATTCTTTTTGGAGTTCTGAGATAGCCTGGCTGGAGCGTTCCCAGCTGGATTGCAGAGAGTAATTTTTTCGCGGACAATTCCGGTACCGATTTTCCGACCTTGGAGGGATTAGAGGCTTAGTTAGCCTATGGCGGAATTGAATTAGCACCGTGCTCGTGATGACAGGCATCACTACCACTGTGCTATCCGCTCCTCGTCAGTCATTTACCGTTATTATAATTACACTATTACTATTATAATGTTACATTATTATAATTACACTGTTACTGTTTTTGTTATAACTATTTTTACAACGTTAGTCTTCTATTTGCTGCCTACTATAATTTTAATGGTAGGGTATGTTGTGATATACAACCACAACGATGCTGAGATATTCGCAAAACTTAGACACTGGGCCGGATCGATCAAGACTCTCCTCTCTGGTGGCTCGCGCATTACTCACTGCACCACGGGCGCCCTTAATTTGCGTTTCTCTCTCCGCTATTCACCTTTTGATATTGCTGCTCTTACTTTTATTATTGTTGAGTTTATTACAAAAAAATTTTGAATCTTTTTTTGTGGAAGAACTAAAAATAAGTGAAAGAAAGCCACAGCAACTCAAATAGCACCGGTGTCCATATTCACAGGCAAGTTCTGTGTCCTGTTGGGGTCGTTGAATTAATAACAGACTCGTTTTCAAAGCCAAAATTACACTTCTTCTTTTGTGGACTGTTTTCTAGATCGAAGATATTTTTGGCGAGTCCACTGCCATCAGCACTAAGATTTTATTCTATACGTTTAAACATTCTCAGTTGTTATGCACAGTGGTTTACTTTTCCATCGATACCTATGTTTTGTAAGGGCGTGTGTGGCGCAGTGGTTGGAGGCGCCACTGCGACCCGCACGTGTAATGCGCCCATGTCCACCAAGCTTTTCATCCCTCCGGGGTCGGCAAATTGATACCAGATTTGTCTGGGAGGATAGCAGTACTGGATTGATACATCGGTAAGCCACCTCGAGTCATTGTAAAGGCCATGTATGCATTCAATCACCTCCAACGATACTTAATGAAGTCGAATGCATAGCGCATCCCTCAGGGATTGGATCAACGCCAGGAGCTTTGTCCTTTTAGCTTTACCTATGTCTTGTATTACTGCAATAGAATTCCATTTTGTTTCAAACGTAGTACACCAGTAGAAAAATTAGGTACAACTTTTGCTATTAACCGATATATTTTTGCATGCTCATAGCACGTATAACAATTGGCGCGTGTAGCGCAGTGTTCGGTGGCGCCCCTGCAATACACACAGGATCGAACCACGCGACCCACGCTCACCAAGCTTTTCATCCCTCTGGGGTTCGCGAATTGCTACTAAACTTGGCTGGAAGGATAGCAGCATGCATTCCATACATCGGTAGGTCACTGCGAATCGTTTTAAAGGTCATACATGCATTCAGTCTCCTCCAACGACACAACGAAGTCGAATGCATTGCGCATCCGCATGGAATGATGAACGCCGAGAGCTTTATCGTTTTTAGTTATGCCTGCTTGCTCAAGGATGCCGAGGGATATTTGTCCATATTTTGTTCTTCTTTTCCAAATTTGATGTGTGCGGTCGAACATCTGCAGGCGTCTGCAAATTCGGTTGTGTCTGCGTGAATTACATATGATCCATGTTATTTCTAGGTAACCGATTTATTGATAAAAGTTTAGCCCACATGCTAGTCGTCTTTTCAGATCTCTTTAGCATTTCAATGAACATAATAAATAAGTGATCACTAGCTGAGTGGCACACAATCAATAAATAGGCCTTTATTGACCTAGTCCATGCCGCCGGTTTGGCTAGCTATTTTCTTAGTCGGAGCTTCTGAATTTCCGATGAAGTCCTGTTACTTGCTAATCTCACTTGGACGCGGATAATTCGTCCATACTTACGAGACCAGCGTTCTTCCGTCGTAAAGAGGACTGGTGGTGTTGAGGCTACTAAATTTCCGACAGTTCTCTCTTCATTAAATTCATTATTTTAATTATTTAACATTCGAATATGTCTGAATGTGTGTTCAATGTTATTCAATTTTATACGAGGTCTAATGAATGCAGGAATACAAAAAAATGTTCGGTCTTCACTCCATTGACGATGTGACGACGTATGATTTATGACTGGATCTGAAGATTATTATCAGATGGCTGTGAAGCTTAGAAAACGGCTGTCGATATCTCGATTATGGGTGTGTGAAGACCGCCAGAGTACCAGCAGGCATCGGTCTCAGACTAGATCGAGGTCATGACTAGGGGTTTTTCGTGCATTCATTTTCTCTACTGAACCTTATCTCTAGACCTATTGACTTGTTGTAAAGTGTTTTATGTTTCCTCGCACTCTTTTGTGTTTTTTACCCGCCCTGCACACCTTCACCTCTTACGATTTTTTATTCCTTTTAATAATCCATTCGATTGAGTTGAAAACAAGGTTGCGGGTACTGTGTTCCATAAAAGCGCTACAATTACTTCAACAATTAACTGAACAATTTACATACAAAAATCCATCCCGCTAATGTTTTGGCGCTCTCGTCTTCATCAGAGCCGGATTGGTCCGAGGTAGGTCCATCCTTCCTCCTTCTTCCGATCTTGGTCCTTTTGATCACACCGAGTCGAATCCAGTGTATCAGTGCTTGAATGAAGTGACCTCACTAGTGCTCTCTTATACAAGACGGCTGTGTTGATAGTGATGTTACGTTGATAACTACTTGTTTTTCTTCAGAAAATCCATGCTGTAGTAGTAGATATCATCATCAGCTTGCAAAGAGCGTAATAATATTTCAAAAGCCTCCTCCAAATCCGGTTTCTTCAATCTAGCAGCGCTCCGCCCGTTGGGTTCGACTCGATGCGATCAAGAAGACCCAGATCGGAAAAAAAGAAGAACTATGGATAATCGACTGCGATCAATCTGGCTTTGAGGAAGACGAGGCCACCGGAACGTTAGCCGGATAAAATTTTTTATCAACGTCTGGTAGCTTATTAGTGAAGGAACAACATGTTACTCAGCCGTACAGAGTTTAATGGAAAGTCGACTTTTGAAATTGCTTAAAGTTCATGACTGCTGAAGTTTTTCTCTGTTTTCGTCAATCACCTGTCCCTACATTAGTTGTGAGTCTAACGAGTTCTATTCCATTTTCCTTTTACAGTAAGCCTCCGTTTTTTATCAGAGTTCACTTGTTCTCTGTAAAACTTCCTCGAATTTTTGCTGCTGTTACGTTGGACTAATCACATACGAGTATTGGTCGTAGAAATCCACTTATGGTGCAACGCTCAATGGTCGGAAGCGCCCTGCAACACACACGTGGAGTCGATCCTGGCACCCATGGTTCACCAAGCCTTCCATCCCTCCGGGGTCGGCAAATTGGTACCAGTTTGTCAAGCAGGATAGCAGCATGTAGGCCACCGCGAGTCATTTTAAAGGCCAGATATGCATTCAATCACTTCAAAACGATGCTTAGTGAAATCTAGTGCATGGTGCATCCTTTAGGGAGTGATCAACGCCGAGAAGTTTATCCCTTTTATCCTTTTTATCGTATACTAAATCTTTAAAAAATGAACTTCAAACGATTAGTTAGCTCTAACTGACGATAGTGCGTCAGAGTGAAAAAGGCTTAGTGTTCTCCTCTGTGATATTATTAACTACAAGTTTTTTATTTCTCTGTCAGCTAAATAATCAATCATATGTGGCTTTCAGAAAATAAGCTGGGCTTATGTGATGGTGTTTCGAACCAGTTTTTTCATCGCTGAACAAGGAAGGCTGAGTAATTTCGAAGAAGGCGAACAAACATACACACAATCTACCTACACCTCTGACTATCTTCGTTTCCATCTGGCCATTGTTCTACATCAATTTCGATCTCTCTGTTTGATAACAAAATTCAACGACTCAGTTTGGTTTAGATGGAGAAACTCTAAGGAGAAGTCTTTTTTAGGTAGTTGAAGGGTTCTATTACAGAACTACAGGAGTAAATGATAATGTAAGGAACCATCATCCTCATTGCTATTCTTTCCACCACGGGATTCATTCCACCCACACTATGCTACTGTCGAATCGATTTCGCCCTTCACTTTTCATTTCATCCTTTTTCACTGCAACTTTTTTGTCATGTTTATTGGTTTAATGACTGACCTTGCTTATCGACTTTTTTCTTGGTCATATCTGTAACAAAGTGATCAATCGAGCAGTATAGGTATTTCAATTGTTTGTATAGAAAGTCGTCTAAGTTAACAAAGGAATACCGCAAGTGGTGGGTTTGCACTTTAGAACCCGACTTTATACACAGCCTAACCCGTTGGGTTTCATCTTGTTTCAACTATATTACTTAATGTAAAGAATAACTTTTTGTAGACCACGTCTATCGCAACGTGTACATCGCACAATTTGTCGAGTAAAGGCAAAAATGTAGCAAATAAACTCTTTGCTAGAAAATAAACTCGGAAGAAAAGTGCATTTTCATCGATGCATGCGGTCCACTTTGGCTACCCACTGAGTTGGCACCAACGTATGCAGTCAATTGTGTTAATATAGATAGAAAGCATTATAAAATAAAACTAAAATGAGCTGCACGTGAAGGTTCGCCCACTTTTCCGATCTCCTGCATCCTTCATCGCATCTTTAGCTCGCTCTTTAACTTCTAACATTATTGGTTTTATCCATTCTTTACCAGTGCTGAGAAGACACGGATAAAGTCAGACACGTTTGGTACCGATTTGCCGACTCCGGAGGGATGAAGGACTTGATGAGCTACGGGAGCGGGGATCGGTCCCATCTGTGTGTCGTAGGACGCCTCCGACTCTCTGCGCCATGCGCGTCCTTGCGCCATAACTACCGTTAAGAATAATAATCGCTATTTCCAAGTGAAAAAAACCTCGTTGTTCCATAAACAAGTTTTGATTTTTTCTCTTCTAATCTCTGTAAATTCTAACTCTGCAATTCGGTCAGCAGCTTTTATCTTTGTCAACTGACAAATCGTTGAATGATTAACGACCATTTCTTTTTGTTTTGTCGTTCAAATGATATGTTTGGCGAATAATGATGGCTATTTAGAGATGCTGTACAATGATTGCTCATGCTCCACTGCTTGCTTGGTGCTACACAACCCTGGACCAACCGAGCCTTCCATCCCTCTGAGGTCGACAATTTCGTAGCAGATTTACCTGAGTAAGCCTCCCACTTTACTAACAAATCCAACTTATGTTTGAGGTGAGGATCTGGGAAAGCTCTTGTAGAGCAATTACAAGAATCCAATTGGAATCGGCTTGAGAGGAATTCGATGGCACTCGTGAAGAAGGTAAACTCCTTAAGTAGTAAACGAACCTACACCTAAATCCGAATGTCTTTGTGAATGACTAATGTTTGATAACAAATGGAATGAAGGAAATGCTGAGAGCCCTCATGTATAGGAGAGTTATGTAAGGATTACACGCATTTGATTGATTAGTCGATATTGCGAATCTCCATCGTGCGCACGAAATCCCCCACGTGCGATTGAGTCCTCAAGCCGCTATTCGTCTTCACAGATATGTCCCATTTCTAATCTCGGAAGATCCTGAACAGCAGAGTCTGTCCAACTATTCAGTGAGTGTCAGTTTTTTAAACGAGAAAACAGACGATGCAAAATGAACGACCTTTGTCAAAAGTGTGATGTTATTACCGTCTATCGAACGAGTGGAACCTCTTTAACTGCCGTGGCATTCTCCATGAGCAAATGAAAACCTACTGGTGCTTGTCAAAAACACCAATGACAAATCTTTCCAGTGACTGCTTCATATTGCCGTTGTAAGTAAACATTCCATTGCACACGATTTTTATACTGACTCGACTTGTTTATGAAGCGCATCTACCTATTAGTGAGCCTTTTTGATCCTGTCGCGACCAGCTGTTTGTTCAGCGCTTGCCGGTTCCTTTCACATAGTTAAACTGGTAATGAAAACTGGAAGGGAGGGTTTGTGGTTAGGTATCTAGATAGAAATGGCTCTATAATTTTTTTTCAGTACCAGTGTTTTCAGTACCATCTGTAGATGAACATTGTGATATTTTGTGATGAACGAAGGACCAGCATGGTGTGGTGGTGAACGCGTTACTACCCGGAAAGGACAATAGCGCTTTTGTTCCCCACCGCTGACACCTACTGTCCGGAGTTTTGCAAATATCTCATCATTATAGAAGTTATATTGTGATGATTATTACACCGACTCGCCTTGCTTATGAGTGCGTCCAGCCTTTGATGATCCTATCTGACGTCGTCATTCCCAGCTTTTTACTTCGTAGAGCTCGTTCGTTGCGCGTCTATACAATGGAACCTGATACTGAAGTGTAAATGGGCGCGTTCAAGCGACTGTGGAATTTCGCTAGTACCAGATTCATTTTGGCGTTTTAGAGCAACAATCTGGCATACATGTGGTCATTACACCAAACTGATATGTTTATGACTATGTTTACTCATTAGCGAGTCTCTCTGACGTCGTATGACCAGCTGTTTGTCCAACCCTTTTTCACGACAGGATATTATGTGAAGTATAACCACAATGATGCCGAGACATTTGCAAATCCAGATTCGAACCCGCTATTATCCTTTCCTGGGGCTCACTTGTAAACCACTGCGCAACTGAGGCCTTTGCTTTATTTTGCTCTCAGCCTGTTCTTTACTATAACGGAGCCATCAGCATTCACCTATCGAGGGGAATGATGTGGATAGTGCAAATTGGGATTGAATCCAGTTAGTCTGCGGCTGTAGTCGAAATCACAATGCTTAGCTTTTTGTTTACCGACTATTATTTTTTCACAACAGTGCATTGTGTGAAATACGGCCACAATGATGCTGAGATATTTGTTTGTTGAGCGTTTGGCCGTTCGTATACGTCATACCAGGTTATAACAAACACTTGTATACTCGAATATTCGAACTTGTCGGAAACGGTTCGGACGTTTGCTTTGTCCAACAACTCCCTCAATTTTTTCCATTTTTGAATGTGTTCTTCGTTACTGTTGAAAGTATTGTTAAGCTCGCTTAGCATCAACTAAGGCTACTGATAGCACCAAAGCAGTTGAAATAATAGGGTGTTAGTTATGAAAAATTATGTCCATCTTTTATTTCCGAATGTTTTCTCTCCTGGGGATTTTTCTACATCTCAAATACTGGGATCATCTTCGGTGGCTGGTAGCTGGTTACTTCCTGGATGTCGATCTAGGATATTCAGCTTCGGAGTCCACCTTTCACTAGCGATTTAAGCACAGCTACAAACGAATTTGAGAATTCCACCCGACAACCCAGCTAAAGCCTAAAGTAAACTTATTTAACGGCCGTGTTCTGTTTGCCAACAGTGCATATCTTTTCGCTGAAAGTGGTAAAGCGTGAAAAGATAAAGCGTTTGACGTTGATTTTTCCTGTAGGTATGCGCCATCTATTCGACTCTACTCTTAGAATATTAGTGATGATTGGTTTCTCCATCGTATCTATCAATTTAATATTTTTTTCTCCTCTCAGGTACGAATTTGCTGACACTGGAAGGGTTGTAGCTTCATGTTCATGTAGTTCTACTTGCCTTCATTTGCCAACCGCACAAGGTCTGCGTAAGGACCATTGTCACAATAGAGCTCGTCTAACCACTCGGCTACGTGTGCCTGCAAACCAGAAATACCCATGAGAAAGATCATGCAAAAGATGTGATACTCTTCGTATCTCTTCAGCTTTTGCCTAGCGTACTATGATTTTTCGAAAGAAGGCGAGAGCGAATTGATTTTTTTCTCCTGGTACTTTCCGCCCAAGTTTTCCTATTATGTGATTGATGGGGTTCTAGGTTACAGACGACAGGTGATTATTTATTCATATACTTGAATACGAATGTTGGGCGCCTGTAGTGCAGTGGTTAGAGACGCCTTGCAATGCACATGGATTCCGTCCAGCACCCCAGGATCACGAACTCTTCCATTTTCCCGGCGTCAGCAAACTCGTACTAGACTCTGTGAGGATAACAGCACTGATTCGATACATGGGTAGGCCACCGCGAATCATTGTATAGGCCAGTTATGTATTCAATAACTTCTAACGAAATTTGATAAAGTCGAATCCATGGCACATTCCTTAGGGGTTGATAAATGCCTAGAATTTTATCCCTTTATTATATTTGAATATCGTAGTTTCATGAATCATACAGATCTCAACATTTTCCATTCCGCTTGCGTTTGTTTTCTTGATCATAGACGGCCACTGAAGCGGCAGTTTTCGCTCAAGAAGATGACCCTTGCGAGTTTCGTTTAGGTGACCTGGTGAGAAACACCTTCACTCATCCGACAGATGGTAATTCCTCAGGAAGAATTCATTTTTCATGTCTCTCTTCTTTGGTTGTAGAATTTTTCCTGCTTCTTAAGCTAAACCCGGCGCTATATGTTAATTCATCCTCTAACAATCGTTCAGCATTGTAGTCAAAGTCGTCCGATCAATCGATACGGATATGATGAGTATTACAGCAATCGGACAACGACAAATTACTATGAAACTGGTTTAGTTTTCATGCCTAGCTGTTTTTAGTTTTCTATTGAATGTCAGTGGACAGACAAGAGAGTCGATAATAAGAGTATTCATTGAGTGAATCAACCATAGAAAGAAAAGAATGAAGTGAGCAGTTAGGATTTCCTCTCCTCTCTTAACTCGTTTTCTCTTATCCATGAAATTTGAATGCGAATCTAAATGACTTGTTTGAAGTCTTCACTAAATTTGTTTTAGATTTCACTTAGCTCCTTTTTTTCTCATTTAGTAACAATCCTGGATGCCATGATTGACCTGGTTGGTTATCCTGAATAATCAAGATGGACGAGTTTCACTTTTCTACCAAGAATTCGATTTCTAGCGACAATTCATGAATTCTGGTATGTCATGAATCTTGGCTGCAGGAATGTTTTTCACGCATAAGAAGAAGAATTCGTTGAAAATTACGCGAACATCCGTGGATCGCCATTAACACATTCCACAGTTCATTGTTCTTACGAAAGACAAAATTTCTCCTACACAAACCTTGTTGTCATTGCGAATGGGCTCTCGTCACTCTTTCTGCCTACTTTATAATTTACGCAAGTAAAAATGAAAGCAAAGTATGAGGCTTGCCGCTGCCTCTGGCCTGAATATCAACTGAACGCCTGGCCACGCTACCTACGAGAGTCTGTCCACCATCGGTCCGACATCGTTAGCCACCAATATGTCTGGATCCTATTGATTTATTGATTTAACTGGTTGAATCAATATATCTGAATCTTACATGGATATGCGAACTATGGCTGCATAAGTGTCAGCGCACCTATACGAGTTTGTTCGATGTCATGAAGTATGCCTCAAAGATATACTCACTATTCGGCCCATTACAAACTGCTTCATGCTTCAAAATTTTTTCTGTTTAATAATTTCACGGCGACTTGTAGAGGAAAGCTTGTTTATTTGCTTTGGATCGAGTCAATGGTAGTTTTCATGGTACCGTTGTCGGTGGGTAATCAGTTCTAGTTGCGCTTGCGTTCACGAAACGAATGCTTCTATAACGAATTATTTTCATCAGACGAATTCAGGCGAAATAAATCTCCATACATACTCCAACTTTTTCTTCAGGCTATTGATTTCTTGCTGCTTCTCTACTGGATGGTTGTCTCGTTTTTAGATACGTGCACTGCTTGGGCCGATTAGTTACCCGTAGCTGAGCCAAGAACTGTTTCTTTTCATCTTCTTCCCATTCTTTGCTCTCATCCATCTTTTCCTTTCTGTCTCACTCTCTCTCAATCTAAAGGATGCGCTTTATATTCCATGAGTCTTGCGTAAAATTCGACTTATTGTTTCTCAAGAACATTGAATGTTTGTCATCAAGACATGCTTTGCATCGGCAACAGATCAGATTTGAGCAGCAGCCATCAGCAGTAAGGTTCTCATTTGTCCTTGTCTTGCGCGGAAGCTGTCCAGTTAATTCTACCATTCGTTCGAGTGTCAACATCGAGGAGCATCACAATTTCCACATGTGGCTATTGGTTGGTTTTTTCTTTCTCGGCAAGAAGATTTCCACATTTGGCCCACTGGGCGCTTTGGCTATGGGATGCGAGTATAATCCTGAGTACCTCGTTGATCCATTCCCTAGCAGAACTCGAATCGCTTTCACTCTGAATTTCTGAGATCCCACGGCATCTCCTTTTTGTGGTCTTTCGTAGGCAGGCTTTCTATGGTTTCACAGCAGACAAGTTTGTTAAGCCCCAGAGTCGCTCCACGTTTTCGGACACCGGCATAGTCATTTCTAACCGTGTTAAACCTTGATCTCGAGAGACAGGTCACCTACACAGGACTTTAGCTCTTTAGCTCTCGGCGTTGATCAATTGCTGAGGGATGCGCCATGCATTCGACTTCATTAAATATCGTTGGAGGTTATTGAATGCATATCTGGCCTTTACAATAACTCGCGATGGCCTACCGACGTATCGAGCCAGTGCTGCTATCCTATCAGAAAAGTCTGGTACCAATTTTCCGACCCCGGTGGGATGGAAGGCTTGGCGGGCCATGGGCGCATTTCACGTGCGCGCCGCAGTGGCGCCTCCAACCGCTGCGCCACACGCGCCCCTACACAGGACTAACTTCCTTAATATGTTTCATATGTGAAGGGGCTCTGGGTGAGTTCCGTAAAGAGTGTAAAATTTCTTTTTTTAAACTGCTTGTATTTACGACTGTAGTGGCGTCATTGAAAAGTGTATTTTATTTAGCTTTTTTTATTAAAATAATAAAGAATTCGTTCTTTTGGGAGCAGCTACGGTTTCAGGTTTCAGTTGGAATCCCATATCGGCTTAAAAATAATTGCTGCAAATGTAGGTAGGTCAAAGTAACGATAATTATTGTATTGTTGCTCTATTGCATACAAAGGACGTATGTGGCGCAGTGCTTGGAAGCGCCCTGCAACACACACTTGGAATCGATCCACGCGCTCATGGCCAGCAAGTCTTCCATCCCTCCGGAGTGGGCAAATTGGTACCAAACTTGTCTGGGAAGATAGCAGCATTGGCTCGATACATCGGTAGGCCACCGCGAGGAGGAGGAGAATGACCAGATATGCATTCAATCGCCTCCAAACGATGCTTGGTGAAGTCGAATGCATGGCGCATCCCTCAGGGATTGATCAACGCCGAGAGCTTTGTACTTTATCCTTTATTCCGCATAAAACTTTTTCCTGATGCTTCGAAGTGTTTTCACTCACTGTAGTTCTACCATGTTACTCTTCATTTTCTGCCTTACCTTGTTTTTGGACTTTTTTCGTACCTAAAACGGTTTTTCTTGTGTCCATAAGGAACCTTTAGCCCTCATCATCAAGTGATAGAGGCTTGCTATGTTTATCTACTTTTATACTTTTACATATTTATTGATGGCTCTCTCAGTCCAACTATGCCACTCGGTTGGCTAACCGAAGGAATGCGTTCGTTGCCGCCACATGAATTCTTATCATTGTTTAAGAATCCTGGTCAGAAGGCAACAAGCCTTTCTTTTCGATCGACCTGGTTCGGTGACAATATGCCGTGAAGTGGGACCATAGCAACACGACTAAGTCAGGCTTGCATAGCAAACCTCGGTCTTTCGGCCAAAAGTCATAGAGAACTAAAGACGGCACATCTTCAAAGTAGATGGACATATCAAGACTTTTGTACATTGTTGATAACTTCACCGTTATTTTTTAGTTGGTCGTTTCGGTGGAATATCACCGTTCCATTTATTTGCGAACATTTTGTGTCCCGTTCATTTGATCGCTGACGATCTCGTTTCACCAGTTCCATATTTACATGAGGGACAATCGACGGGCGGACAACACGGGCGTGCATTTTTCTTTCATTTTCTGCGACCTTCAGCCTTTCTTCATCATCGATGATAATGAGAACATCATCATGATTGACCTCGAGGTGACCTATAAGATGATTGCTGTGCTGTCTCGAAAGTCACGCATGAAAATATTTCACCCCATGTTTTACAAAACTTTTTAAGAATAAAATACTGGAATTCGTCGTTTTCTCTTTCAACAATCGCGAGGTTGTTAAACAGCATACATTTACGTCACCCATATGCAACTCTGAGCGGCTGTTCTTCCTCAGTGGAGGACAGATGAAAAAAGCGGCTGTGAAGAAGGCGATTCTGCCGAAACGTCAGCTACAATTGCGGTGTATGTGTGTTATTGCGTGGAAGTAAACGTATGCTGTTTAACAACCTCGCGATTGCTGAAAGAGAAAACGACGAATTCATAATTCAATGCCGAGGTTAATAGAAAGTCGATCCTGGGTACTATTACAAGAATAAAATACTGGTTTGAAAATTGCCCATGAACCAGTTCTCGTTGTCAGAACCCACGGCACCACACTTAAAACATGTTCTAGCTCTCTCTCTAATTTAATTTCAAGGCAAATGTGATCTGCATTTGTTTGAATATTTATTCGCTCTGTTAATATGGTAACTGGGGAAGGGAGGAGGGGAGGTGGGAGGGGAAAGAACCGGAGTGGCTAATGATGCAGTCCATCAGAAATGCAGAGACTAAGGTGTTAATTGGTCTCCATTCCGAACACCCTTCTCTACCGATGTGGCAGCGACCTAGCTCTAGAACTATCCTCATCGTGTATTCCCCTCCCGGAAAAGATAATCACTGGTTCGAACTTCGACTTTCCTCAAGCCTCAGCATCTTATGCTTGTACTAAATCAACTTTATCACCGATACTACTGAACAGTCGGATGTATGGTGCGTCCTTCATACATCGATTAACACCAAGCACTTTTTTCTTTGCTATTACAATAAAAGGATAAACGATAGGGCGTTTGGTGTCGTCAATTCCGAAGGGATGCTCTGTGCATTCAACCATATTGGCAACGTCATAGAGGTGACTGGGTGCATGTTTGGTCTATGAAGTAATTTGCGGTGGCTCACCGATATATTAAATCGGTGTTCCAGACAAGTCCAGTACCCAAGCCGGAGAGATGGGAGGGCTGGTTAATCCGGGGCGGCGCCGCATCGGGACAGTGACCTCGTATGTATTCCTGGGCGACTCTAACCACTGTGTTACATGCGCCCAATATTATATACTTGTATTTCTAACTTTTTAATCAATACGTGATGTCGAGGAACGGCGAACTATCCATGTGGTGCAATTGGCGGCCGAAGTTCACTGGCGGAACACCCGGGCAGGAATTCCCAGCGGTGACGTCATCTGGAGTGCGATAAATTCCATCAACCACTCGCGCCGTCAGTCGTGATGCCAACTTCTCGAATATTTCCGATCTATTGTTCTTTAGCAGTATGCTATCTTTTATAAGCTTTTCTTAATATTATCTTTTATTGATGATATTAATGATTATGATGCTGATAATAATAGTTTTGGTGATAATATCAAGCCGTTGAAGCCAAGATCAAACAGCGTTTTGACACTGGAGATTGTAATTCTTCGTATTCTTCTTGAACAAACGCGAAGTGTTATTTTTATTCTATATTCACGAATAAGCTAACGTTTCGGCGGATTTTGCCCTCCTCAGAGTCTCGAAAGGTTTCCAAAGGAAAAACCTTTCCAGACTCTAAGGCAGGCGAAGTCCGCCGAAACGTTAGCTTATTCGTGAATATAGAATAAAAATAACACTTCGCGTTTGCTCAAGGAGAATACGAAGCATTACTTGATCAATGCCGAGGTTAATAGAAAGTCGGTCGTGGGATTTATTACTGGAGATTGTGTTTTAACAAGTATTTAATAAATGAACTTTTACCATTTTGATATTATTACCTATCAATTTTTCTCCATATAAAAGAAGATAGAACCAGTTGCTGTTTCTTCCTTTTCAAAATTCTCAGTGTTATGGCTGAGAGACATGCGAAACAAAGGACCCGCATGACGTGGTGGAGAACGCGTTAGGTCCCGAGAAGCGTAATAACGTGTTCGGTCCCCACCGCAGACACCAGCAGTCCGGGGTTTTGCAAATATCTCAGCAACAGTTCCCAGGTTCGACTTTCTATTAACCTCGGCATTGGAATATGAATGCATAGTTTTCTTGTTCAGCAATCGCGACGTTGTTATACAGCATACATCTACTTCCATTGAAAAACACACAATGCAATACAACACAACAGTAGCTGACGTTTAGCTGATTATCAGCTGTTCTAACCTTCCTCAATGGAAGTCATGTAAAAAAAGCGGCTCTGAAGAAGGCGATACTGCCGAAACGTCAGCTACTGTTGTGTTGCATTGCATTGTGTTTTTCTATGGAAGTAGATGTATGCTGTATAATAACCTCGAGATTGCTGAACATGAAAACTACGCATTCATTTCTCAGCAAAGTTGTTGCTATATCTCAGTGTTATATTTTAAAATATTTCTATTCATGTTTTTTGATCAGCTTACATATTGAAGGAGTTCTTTGCTGTGGAAAAATTCGTTATTTTACTCTTTAGACAAAAAACGAATCAGATTCATCTATGGTGTATGGAAGCTTCTGGATGAAGCACATGCCATGTTAATGCGTTTTTAAAGCACTTTTGACCTTTCATCTGTTTTTTTAAAATGTTTTTCTGTGAAAGTGCGTCGCATGTCGCGTGTCCGTAGCCGATTTCGCGCTCGGTCCTATCGTGGGCGGTGAGCGTGTCCTTCAATAATTGAGTAAGGTGAGCACACTTCATTTTTGTTCATGTTTTGTGCACTCGAACAAAAACTTTTCGTGCATAAGTACGGTGACGATATCACTCATGCGGTCGATCGATTGGTATAGATTGCACTGTTTCTTGCGATAAAACCTTGTTAACGTTTTTTCCCTTCACATCTGTTTTGCACCTAATGCTTACTGGATGAAATTTATGGATTGTGGCGTCTATGAATAGCTGATTAGACGAACGGTGTGTTTTCATTTCCATAATAGATGACTTCATTTGAAAATCGAGCGGCACTTGCGTGTTGAGGGTGAGGCACATAAATTATTTCCACCTAGGAGGTGGTTCGAGTTCTCATTAGTAACATGTCTACTATGGCTAGTTTCAGAATCCGTTCGAATGTTCGCTTTATGAAAATGTTTATAATATTTCTTTCTAAGTCAGTGTTTCCTTACTAAGAAAGAACGAGGTCGCTAGTTGCAGAGAACTAACTTGTTCAATACAGTACTGACTGACGTTTTTGGCGGCTCTGGCCTTCTTCGGAGCCTGGAAAGGTCGATTGCTGCAACCTACTCAGCCAAACACCTCTATGTCCTCGACAGACAAACCTCGAAGCTGAAAGTTTTAGATTCCTGTGCGAGAATGGTGATTTCTACTCCAGTATCTTCTCCGTTACGCCTGTTTCTTATGCAGGCCTACCGAAGTATTTTGCTTAACTTTAATTTTGCTCACTAGGTTTTTCCTCACACGGATGCACAGTGGTCAACCCGGTTCGCTAATGTATTCGTTCCTGCACACTTAGCAAGAGATTATGTAAACTGTATCCGAACAGATATAATCATCCTCTCTAGCTTTAGGGGATATCATGCAATTTTCCGTTAGGCATAGACGGCCATTCAGGCGCTTACGAGTTAGCTGGCAACCTAGAATCCTCGGCGGTATTGTAGTCACTGTTGTCGGATTTTTTAGACCGATCCTTTTTGTACATCGCTTTATAGCTGTGGTCACTTTGCTGGTGATAAACGGCAGGATAAACGGGACCTTAGTCTCGTTAGGATTATCGTTTGAGGAAGGAATGATTTTTCTCATCACCTTTCTCGAGAGGTACAGTTTCGTACCCATTAAAAATTGTTATTTGTTGCTCTGGTTTTAGTTCTTTTATTTAGTTTAATTCTTTCTTCTGCTCTCTTGGTGTGCACACAATGCTGGCTGTTAGAGATGTGTTTCTCACATACGCTATTTTTATATGGTAAAGACGAGGAGAGAGGTTATGAATCGATCCATTTTTGCAGCTGACCTTTTGGTAGCATTTGCTAATCTAGCCGTAGGTTGACGTGAGCATTCAAAATGGAAGCTATTCTTTCTCCAGTTCCTCTCGAGTGAAATTTATGTACTCTGACTGTTCGTTCAGTAACTTGAAAGTTTTGTACATCTCTTCTTGTATGGAGCATATGAGAAAGCAATCATCTATATATCTACGGTAAAGTAGTTGCACAGAGTTCGGTTACTGGTGCTTCCACCTTAGACATGAAGACAATGGCAAGGCTTGGTGTCAGTCGCTGTCCCATAGACAACCCTCTCATTTGTACATAATACCTTCTGGACCATCTGAAGGTTGGGCAGAGGCGCCCTTTTAAGAGTGTCATCAACTGTTGAACCGTGAAGCCATGCATGTTTATTACTCCTTCGTGTTGCACAAGAGGCTTGCGGATGGCTTGCATAGCGAGGCCATTCTACACGTTAGTAAAGTGCGGTGATATCGAAGGACTCTAATGACGTATGTGTTGTTAGGATGTGCACTACCTAGACGGTCCAAGAACATCTGGTTGTTTGTAAGATGAGTTGGAGCGGTTCCAACAACTGGGTAAGTATTAGGGTTAGAAACCACGTTATTGTATCCGAGGACCCTCGAGCACAGCTGGTGATGGGTCTAACCTTGAGTAGTGATGGATCAATAGAGGTGGATACTAACTGAAGTTCAGCAGTGGATACTAACTCATGAGTTTTGATAACTAAGTATAAGATGGTACATATTGATAATCCAACTTTGAGTTATCAAACAACTGATGGTGCCGTACCAACTGCTTCTAAAACATGGACCCATTCGCTGTTCAAATTTCATTTTGATTTTTGAATTATTTAACAGGTTATGGGCGAACAAGTGAAGCATTTTCAAAATGTTACCTTTTTATTTACTGCGTAATATGATTTTTCACGGCAAGGTATTATGCAAAATACAATCACTATGATGCTGAGATATTTGCAAAACTTGGACCCCAGGCCAGATCTAATCGCGATTACCCTTTCATGGGTTTCACGTGTTAAGCAGGGCACCACAGGTGTTTTTTTTTTGTTATCCAAAAATCGACCTGACAAGAAATTGCCGCAATTTCCCTACTCTTATCATAAAATAATAAAGCATAATTTTCTCGACGTTAATCAATTCCTGAAGATACGTTACGACTTCGACTTCATCAAACATCGTTAGAAATGAATAAATGTATATCTGACTAATAAAGCAACTCGTAGTGGTATAACGTTGTATCGAGTCAGTGCTGCTACCATTCCAGACCATCAAATAAAGAAGTGATTAGATTGTGGTTTATACATCGCTTCAGCTTAATGGGTTTCAATGCTGATTTTTGCTCGCCATATCAATACCATTGCGGGTTATAGCTGGGAGAACCTATAAATACGGCTAAGAGAAAGGCAAAGCGAAGGACTTGCATGTGTAGTGGTGAACGCGTTAGCCGCTATAGAAGGTAGTATCGTGTTCGATTGTCACCGTAGGCACCTGCGGCCCGGGGTCTTGCAAATATCTCAACACCGTTGTGTTTATATTTCACATCATATCCTGCTTTTAAAAGAATAGGCATTAAGTGAAGAAAGTAACAACTAATGATAACATTTGTCATTTGATAAGCTCTTCCTTGATTGAGCGGGCATTTTGTTCTGCTTGTGTCGTAGACAAGCGCAGGGTACTCGCATTTCGATGTCCACCACATGATGACTGTCGTCTTTGTTTGATCGTATGTGACACAACCACAATGATGTTGTGATATTTGAAAAACTCCGTATAGCAGGTGTCTGCGGTGGGGAACGAACGCGTTATTACCCTTTCCGGGGCTGATGCGTTCACCACCACACCATGCAGGTCCTTTGTTTCGCCTGGTCTAGTTCTATCGATCAGCACCATCAGCAGTCACCCGTCAACTAGTTTTAGTTGTTTAATAAGTTCTAATAGTTTGAAATCTAAACCCAACTGCTAGCGCCTAAAAAGTGACAACTTTAGTTCAAAAATAATAATGAGGTTTACATACAAGACAACTTGTCCACTTTCATGCTACGTGACTGTAGTACTTTTTCAATTCGTCCCGTTGTCTTCCAGCTGTTTTCAGCCAAATTCCAATGTGTTTTCGTTCACGTTAAACTGTATTTTAGAAAGCGGCCGGCTTGTTCTTGTAGATCAGAAGGAAGTTGCTTCCTTGCGAACGGGGCTCTTCATTTTTCCGTGACGGCAACTACTCTGGTGGGAAAGAGTTCAGCGACTGGTCGGTCGACCAATCAGGCTAATATCAGTTTCTCATCAAGTTTAATAAAAAAAAAAGTGAAACGGAACGAAATTGGAAGTGTCAAGATTGGAATGTGTCTCACTTCGGAATTCGCTTATTTCTTTACTTAAATAGATGACAGCGTTTCCGATAATTTGTCGTTTTTTAAGATTTATCCCACGTTATTTTAACAAAAATGAAAATGTTTACACCACCATATCGGATATTTCTGTGTTCAGGCGATTTCAACTTGTTTGTTTTTTGTGCAGATAGCATTAGTTCATCGAAACTATGACATTTATCACTTAGACGAGTTGTTTCGATGTCTGTCTGCCTTCTGCTTTTTCGAGCACGACATATTACTGCGATCTATTACATCTGTGACAGTTGAGCGTTGCGATCCATGCGTCAGAGATTTGTGTCAGAGATCGGAATCATGCTATTCGTTCAGATGCGACTTCGCCCCAGTACGATTCGGTGGTGCAAGGCCGCCATCTGGTCCTAGCGACTGCATGGTTTGTAACGAAGACCGACAATTGAACTTTGCCAGCGACCTCAAACACGATTAGATCACCTTCAGTAATCTGTTTATCAGTCCGGATATTAATCTAATAGTGAGCAAATCGTTCTCTTTACTTTTCTAATCCTTTTTTCTATTTTAAATTCTTTCTGTATGGGTTCAAAAGACGGTTCTTCTTCTCATTCAACCAAAATCTTAACATTTAACATGAGAACGAGCGTGGCACAATTGTTACAGATGTAATGTAAGAAGAACATTGTCGTTGGTTCTATCCTCCTATCGGCACAAACGAGGCATCGTCTCCCACCGAGATCGGTAAATTGGATCCATATTTAGAGGACGAAAAACAACGATAGGCTCTTAGAAGTATTCAGAAGAAGTAGAGCGTACTTAAACATGTTTTTTAATCACCTCTTTGTTACTATCAGTGGAATCGAATACATTACGCATTCCTGAGGATCACTTTTTCTGAAAAACTCGACTAGCCTGTGTAAGAATCCAATTCCTGAGATGAATCCTTACCTGATCCAAGTGAGTCCAAAACGAATTTCAGTGAATTTTCTTCTAGCATATTTTTTCCACTCTTTGATAGACATGACTGGATTATTGCGGTCTGTAAAAACAGTGAATTTTTAAGAAGCAAAAATAAATAGGGCTTTTAAAGGTATTTTTGATAGTTTAGGGATTTTTTTTGGAAATTTGCCAAATAAAGGAAGGCTTTGACATCTCTTGTTTTTTTCTCATTTTTGAGTCTTTGTTTCAACCTGCAGTAGCTAAGGCCATTTATTCTTTCTACTTCCGTTTAGCAAACACGAGGTGTCATTTTATTCCTTCATCTACGTACAAGCTGGCGTTTCGGCGGATTTGGCCTTCCTCAGAGGCTGGTAAGGTCAAGTTGGCTGCAATCTACCCGGTAAAACACCTCCATAACCAAATAGAGAAAATGCTGAACCAAAATTTTAAGCACATTGAACACAGAGTAGCCTCTTTGCACACTCACCGCCCTCTATGAGTTTTCCACTAAATATGTCACGTGGAGGCCAATCGCACAGGGTTCACATGGAATCGTAATGTGCCCATCTCATAAGAATAACAGGCTTGTGTACTGTCCAATATCACACGTGGTAATGAGGTATTCCTCCCTGCGGTTCATTTTTGGATTCTTGGAATTAATCCAGAATGCCTCGAGAATTTTACGCTCTTGTGTTCTCGATTCTTGCACGAGGATCGTAACCTCTACTTCAAAATCTTCTCCGTTATGTCTCCGCGTCCTATGCGTGCCTAGTGGGGCATTTGGTTTACGTTTGCCGACTAGGTGTTCCTTCATACGGACGCAGAGCGGTCTATCCGTTTCCCCAACGTACTCGTCTTCGCACGCTTTACAAGAGATCAGATAGACTGTACCCTAACTCATGCAGTCGCCGTCTCTACCATTGGGGCAAATTGTGCAATTTTGCGTTGCACATAGACAGTTGTATAGGCGGTTACGAACTAACTGGTATCTTAGATTACTCGGTGGCACTTCATTTAAAGTTACTGAATTCTCTAGACCGACCCTTTTTTAAACAACGTTCTATAGCTACATTTGAAATGAAGGGTAGGATTAGTGGGACCTTATTGCCGCCAGACTTATCGTGGGGGCCCTCTTATTTTCTCTATACCAATCCCGAGCTACAGTTCCGTAGCCATTAAAAATGGCTATTTGCCGCGCACGTTCAGAAACGAAACCAGTTTTTTTTTGGTTTTTCTCTGGTGGATTTAATATACTCTGATTGTTCGTTCAACAACTCGAAACCGTCAATTTCTTCTTGTGTTGCACAAATGACCAAGCAGTCATCTACCATCTATCAACTATCAAATTGGTGCGGCAAATAGCCATTTTTTAATGGCTGCAAAGTTGTAGCTCGGGATAGGTGTAGAGGTAACCACAGACCCCCAACGATAACTCTAGCGATAAAAAGGTCCTGTTTATCTCCCCATTAATTTCAAATGAAGTAAGTGCAGCTATAAAATTCTGTTTAAGAAAGTTTGGTCTAGAGAATTCGGTTACGATAAATGAAATTCCACCGACTAATCTAAGACGCCAGCCAGTTCGTAACTGCTTATGTGACCAACCATGTACAACGAAAAACTGCATAATTTGCCGTAATGCTAGAGATGGTGATTGCATGAGTTCGGGTGCAGTCCATTTGATCTTTTGTAAAGCGTGTGGGGGCAAATACGTTGGCGACACGGGTAGACCACTCTGAATCCGTATAAAACAACACCTAGTCGGTAAACGTAAGCCAAATGCTCCACTAGGCACGCAGAGGAGGCGGAGAAATAACGGAGAAGATGATTTTGAAGTACGTGTCACGATCTTCATATAGGAATCGAGAACACGAGCACAAAACTCTCGAGGCATTCTGGAATAATTCCAGGAATCCGAAAATAAGCTGCAGAGAGGAATGCCTCGTTATAACATGTGATATTGGACAGTATATAAGCCTGTTATTCTCATGAGATGGGCACATTACGATTCCATGTGAACTCTGTGCGGCGGGTCTCCACGTGACATGTTTAGTGGAAGACTCATAAAAAGCGGTGAGTGTGTAAAGACTCTGTATTTAATGTTATTGGAATTTTGGTTCAGCATTTTCTGTATTCGGTTATGGAGGTGTTTCACCGTGTAGATTGCAGTCAACTTGACCTTACCAGGCTCTAAGGAAGGCGAGATCCGCCGAAACGTCAGCTTGTACGTAAATAAAGAAATAAAATAATACCTCTTGTTTGTTAAACAGAAGTAGAAAGAATTATTCAATCAGTGCCTAGGTTAGTAGAAAGTCGGACGTGGGAGTTAAAGCCATTTATTTCATTTTTTGGTGTTTTCGCCTGGCTCTTTTTCATTTCGACTAAACGAAACCTCATCTGTTGTTTCGTGAGTTGTCCAGAAACCAGCTGTCTGTCATTCGCTCAACACCGTTCCCTGTCGATTTTTCATCTGTTCTTGTTCCTTCTCACTGACAACAAACCAGTTTTTTTAAGAAGCGTCTTTTACCTATTTCCCACTTCGATCGCCTTTATTTCCTATAAGATTCTATTTATTTACGATTTCCTTACCGCTTCTTTAACATTTGTTTGCCACCTAGCACTACTTTTCTCTCAATCTCTATGATGTTTCTGTGCATATTATTTTTTTTCTCCTCCAACAAATTACTTTATTCTTCTGAAATTATTCAAGAGTAATTACTAATAAAAAGCCACGGGTAAGACAGTAGAAGAGATGCCCTTCAATAGGTCCGAAGTGCAAGTTTCGACACCGCTCGGGTGCAGTCAAACCTCCCATCCATTCGGGATAGAAAAAGCCCTAAGATTTGCTATGGCATCAACTCACTTCAATCCAGAAAAGCTGGTGAGTGCCTGTGATGACGATCTGTAAACGCTCTAATACGACTATTCCAGGATTCCAGGCAGAGTCTTCTCGCAAGTATTGAGCGCCATTCCTAATTGAAACCAAAAACTCTCAAGCACCATCTGAACCCACTTGTAAATTCAAAAGCCTCTATGGATGAAGGAAATGCGAGAAAAACGAGTCGAATAGAAGTGCTGGGATGCGCACATTTTCATGATCTCGAGTCGTACAAGATAAGAAAGATCGCTGTTAGAGTAATAATTCCTAGAAATCCGGCTTAGCGCTCGAGTGCGGACAACTGGCACAATCTGTCGCGCATTCGTTTCGCAGTGTTGAATCATTATCGTCTTGTGCTTGCGCGGCCGTCTATTTTTTGGTCGGACTTGTTCAACCAGAGTTCATTCGACAAATTTTTGGGCACAAAAACAAGGAGATAAAGATGAATGTCACCTCATGCTGCTCTCCTATTTTTAAAATTTGATACTGTACTTGTAAGAGGAGGGTACTATAGCCATCGATTGCTTTATGCTCAATATTATTTGAATATTTTGTCCTACAGACTATAAATCATCTGTGTCTTTAGTAAAAATTTTTTCCTTTTAATTTTTTCTGCAGCATCTTATCTCTTTTTCAGCTCCTTTATAGAATCAGATCTCTAACTTTGTTTAAGTGGATTGAAAATCAATTTGTGAAACATTTCGTAACAGTCAAATCTGAAAAGAACTGTACACGAAAATTGCTTTTTCCTGCCATCAAAAATTTTAAAAAGGGAGGTAAAGGGCTTTCGAACATTTTTGGGAAAAACGCTGACAAACAAGGACAGTTCATTGCTGAGAACAAGTTAAATAGAACTAGCTGAGAGACAGGCGAAGCGAAGGGACGGCATGGTGTGGTGGTGAACGCGTTAGTTCCCGGAAAGGGTAATAGCGTGTTCGTTCCCCACCACAGACACCTGCGGTCCGAAGTTTTGCAAATATCTCAACGTCACTGTGGTTGTTTTAATAGCATGAAAAACTGTGATAGGCAGTAAATAAAAAAGTTAACAGGTAAAATATTTTTTCCACATATTTTTTTTATTTTATTATATATGACCTGTCTCCACATCTACTCTGCGGATCTCAACACTCCTCAGATCAAATTCGTTTTCTCGCATCCATCGATCACGAAGATCTTCCAACTTTTACCTGTGGCTTCGGTTGCTGCTTGAGAATTTTCATTTCATCTTGAATGTCGTAGAATGCTGGTCGAGCAATTCTCCTTGGAGTCCGGAGATAGACGGGTTGGAGCGTTCCAAATTGAAGTGCAGAAAGTGATTCTTTCGCAGACAAGTCTGGTACCAATTCCCCGACTGCGGAGGGATGAAAGGCTTCGTTGGCCCGGATCGGAATCAAGCTAGCACCATGATTTTGATGATGGATATCATTACCCACTCTCTTTCTTTACCTTTTTTTACGTATATGTATTGCAAATCTTTCAGCATCATTGCGGTTATATTTCACATCATACCTTGCCATGATAAGAATAGGCGGTATATAAAAAGTACTACAAAGTGTTTTTTAGTTGATTGACCTTCGGAACTCGAACGTTTCTGAATCAGATTCAGTTTCATGGGCTTCAAATCCAATTGTTACCTGGGTTTGAAGTAACTGGTAGGATTTATTTGGTTTTTCCTTTACAGTCTGGGGCAGACTTTGGCCAGGCTGACCTCGGGATTCCAGGGAACCACAATGGCTTAACCAACAAATCTTCGAAAAATCACGGTTATGTTGCGGCCCACACAACCAGTGAGGATGGGCCGTTCAAATATCAAGTGTCCAGTTTCCTTTGCATTTTACGTCACCCATAATTACATCAACTGTATGGATCCCGGTACTTATTGCATTCTATTCGTTCTTTCGCGTCCATCATTCACGAAAGTTTTCTAACATTTCGCATGTTCTTCCGGCTGCTGCTAGAGGATCTCAGCTTTATTAGCCTAGTTGATTCTCCTTGCAATCTTGGAGGTAATCGTGTTAAAGGGTTCTCTTGTGAAGTGGAGAAGATTGTTAAGGAGGTGGCCTAACCAACGCTATTCTTCCTGATCGTGACATTATCATTAATACGGCAGTAATTTCCTGTTATTTGGTTATAAGTTAAACTAGAAATGGGAAAGTATTGACATAAATCAATAAAGCTATTTGTGAGTTCTCATATAATGAAATAGTTATAGAAATTTTAAGGATTAAAATGACGATTCGCGACAAATGAGGACGAGTTTTCTAGTAGTATCAATTCCGTTTCGCATAATGTTTTCTCCTCTTGATGATATGACCGTTTTCTAGTTTTATTACTGCTAGTTCTATTTCGCTTCGTGCATTCCTATGGTCGACTCTATCCAGTTCCTCTCAGGAATTTTTTTTTTGTTCACAATTTATTTAAAATAGGCAACTGCCCAACAACTATCTCGAGGTTTTCATGTGAATTCTTTTGAGATCGAATTTCTGACTGTTTTTTATAGTTGATTGTGGCTTATGTTGCATGTAGTTGGCACTTTTCAAAAAATGGTTTGTTTCCTAGTGATATAGATGCGTATTGATCGATTTAGCTTTGCGCTTTCATATTTGTTTGTGCAACAGCAGTCAGCTCTCACACGACGTCACAAAGCATCATGGACGACAGCAGTTTGAAATTTTCTGAGCTTATATTGATTGCTTTCCATTTCGTGGTTTGTTTTCATTAAATATTCGTCCAGTATCAACACACGTTTACTAGGATTTTACACGCTAATGAACCCTACGGTCCAAATTCCTTAGTTCTTTACTATTTAACTCATTCATGCATTCCCTCTGGTTAGTAGTGTTTTGCATTCTGGTCTTGCCAACTGATTTATATCTCTACATAAATTATTTGTTGCTTGGTACTTGATACTTGAATGGCCCGTCCTCACTGGTTGTGCGGACCCCAACATAACCTCCACTTTTTGGTGATTTGCTGTTCAAGCCATTGTGGTTTCCCGAAATCTCGAGGTCACTCTGTCCAAAGTCTGCCCTAGGTCTTCACCACCAAAGGCAGTCGCAGCCTTTGTGGATCAGAAGATTTGCAACCATGCGACCTTGATTCCAGGGCAGTGGTGGAGCGTGGTAGTGGTTTCCTCTTAGCTGAGCTTCCTGATGGAAACGCTGGGCTCCTCTCAACTTGGGAGACCCTACCAGGGATGATTCCTCCGCTGTACACCGCAGTGTGACACCCAGGAACACCTAACCATAACGAGGTGTTGAACCGTTAGGACGAACATAGTAAGTAACTAAACTTATTTGTTGTACAATACGAATTATATTCCACGTAATACCCTGCCATGAAAAAATAATGGATAATAGATGGAAAGTTGCGCATTGTGATTTCGGGCACCCTCGGCTTGCCTGGATTCAATGCCAGTTTGTGCTCCCCAGATCATTCCCGTCGACAAATGCTGATGCTGTAAAGCAAAGGCCTCTGTGACGAGGTACTAAGTAACACGTTAGCCGCCGAAAGGGTCAGCACGGAGTTGAAATCTGGCGCTGTTTGTCTGATTTTTGTCAATATCTCAGTTGTTTTTGTGCCAATTGTTGAATTCATCCTTCATTCTTTGATAAATCTATTCTATACGTCTGTCACAGTGACAGTTATCTCCTTTTCTTTTCGTTAAAAAAAGGTTTATTTGTACTTCTTTGGCTTTCGTGAAAAAATTTTGCTGATAATGTAGTGATGAAAAGGACGTATAGCCTCACTCAGCGACTCTGAACGACGTTCCAGGAAAAATGGTTAGGGTTAGGAGATCAGTAGGAAATATCGAACACCGTTAACGATTCGTACTGGATGCACAACAGAAATATGATTGTCTTTCGCCTCGATGTGGCGGCTTCGCCTTGAAATAGAAAGAAAAAATGAAAAATATGATTTTCGATCGTATTCATCATTCTAAAACGAGATCTTCATGGTTTTAAGCGTGAAGAGAAATACTGAACAAGACGATATCTCGTCTCTAAGACTATTCAGTGTCACTCTCGATAATGTTAGAGAATGGAAACTGGAGTGGAACAAGACGCAAGTGAAGTTTGACGGCTAAGGGGTTTACCTGCCGCTTTGTTGATGACAGCTTACAGCTTACAGCTTTCCTACGACATTTAACTTCTTTCAAATGGAATAGAATTGTCGGCATACAATTCAAATTCAAAGAGTAATTTTATCGGTAATGTGGCATCCTGTTATAGTGGGCGTTTCTGGGTATCAAACTGCAATGTAAAGCATGGGTTTACTCTCTTTAGTTTGGTCATTCAAGCCGTGGAAGAGTTTGACATTGCCATCTGGAAGGCTGAACATAAGTTTTAACAGAGACAGCTACCTATCCGTGGGTATTTAGTCATCAGAAAAGAACAGAAGCAGTAAAAAAAGGTTTCGTACGAAAATATGATGTTCTTTGTTCCCGTTGAGTTAACGAAACCCATTAAGCAGATCTCTTGCACAAGATAAATGGTAGGTGGAAGTGTACGACTCATTTTTTATCTGTGCAAGGTATTATTTGGTGGATATTGTGGGTAAAGGTGATAGAGGTGATTTTTATGAAGATTGAATGACTTTTGATTTCTTTTTCGTGATTAGATAACACTATTACTTGCGCATATCCTAGTCTAGATTTAAGGTGACCTGGAATTGAAAGTAAATGAGTGTGAAATCTATCAGCCAATGTCTGTAAAGTTTTTTTAAAATCATCTTTGTCACGTACATCGTCTGTGGTCCCGCTAACTATTGGGTAACCCGAGCGAGCACCAGTAAACACCATTTGTTCACATCGTTCACCAAAGTGATGCATGAGACATGAAGAGTATCAAATTCTTGGTACGGCATCCTCTTTTTTCATTGATTGGCTATAAAATAATCATTGGGTTCTCACCGAACAGCACAGTGTAGATTTATTGGTTTATTTTCAGCTGTCAATCGGAATGTAGAATTTCTTCTTAGCTTAGGAAATCCAGCATGGATAGAAAGTGAATCTCGCTTTGTATCGCTCTTTTATAAGCTCAGTTCATCAGAGATGCGCCATGCATTCAATTCTATTCATAGCATTGTAAAGTTTATTGGATGCATATTTAAGTGACTGAGGTCGAACTAACGAAGAGATGTATCAGAACATGTCTTACCACTGAGTTACATTTCCGCCAAAATAAAGATGATAACCTAAGTGTACTCTAGTGCACTCATTCTCATTCAATTCTATGCTGATTTTTATTTCATCGTTTCAAAGGTGGCATAGCAATTTCTGTAGTCCATTCGATGGATTACGATAATTCTCAGAGTTCGACAAAACTTCAGCAGCTTTGAAGGTCTTTTAGAGCCTGGGTACTTTTTAACCGAGGTAAAAAAAAGGATAAAGCTCATGGCGTTAATCAATCCCTGAGAGGTGTGCCATGCATTCGACTTAAGTATCGTTGGAGGTGATTGAATGCATATCTGACCTTTACAATGACTCGCGGTGACCAACCGATGTATCGAGCCAGTGCTGTTATCCTTCCAGACAAGTCTGGTACCAATTTTCCGATCTCGGAGAGATGGAAGGCTTGGTGGGCCATGGGCGCGAGGATCGATTCCATTTGTGTCTCGCCTCCAACCACTGCACCACACGCGCCCTTTCTTAACCGAAATAGTACCTAAAATGTTACAAGGCATTAATTCTCAGCCATTTGTTTATCGGAATATCCTCATTAAGTTTGATAAATACTTGGTAATTTATTTACCGGCAGTGTTTTTTTTCTGTCAAGAATTTCCCGTTTCATTTTTGATTGGTAAGTTTCGAAAGATGTTGCTAATCGTTTTCTTCTTGGAGCATTGATTTGATTTCAGATTTGCATAGAAAGATTTCAGCTTGTAGACTTTTCTTTTTTTGATAATTTCTTCAATTTTTTTATTTTTCTACTTTTCTGCTCCACTTCTGATGTCATCCCCTTCTAATTCTTCCTTCTATCTCTCTCACTTTCTGCTACTCTATCTCTTACTCTCATTATCGTATAGTTTTTCTTTATATTTGTTCTTGTTAAGCTAACTCTTTTATTTTTTATTTTTCTTTACCATTTCCTTCTCTAATTCTCCTAACCTCCTTCTGTTTTCTTTTCTCCCTGTGTCTCTTCCTTTCTCTCCTTCATGACTCTTAATCTCTAACCTTTTCCTTCCGACTCATACAATCCGTGAACTATTTGATATTGGTCTTTGATCAAGAAAACGTCACGTGATTGGTGGATGCTTCTTATTAACATTACGGTTGCTATGGTCCACTAAGACTGGGAAAAGAGCAATTGTTCCGTTCATTTGAAACACATTGAAATAAGAAAGTTTTTTTTTTAGCTAAGAGACAGGCGAAACGAAGGACGCGCATGGTGTGGTGGTGAACGCGCCACTCCCCGGAAGGGACAGTAGCGCGTCCGTTCCTCACCGTAGGCACCTGCGGTCTGGGGCTTTGCAAATACCTCAGCACCATTGAAGTTATATTCCGGAATATTTAATCTGCCATTAAAAAGAAAAAGCAGTAAGTAATAAATTAAAAAGGAAAGTTTTTCTCTAGAAAAATCTCAGTTGAGAACGTAATTCAGACTAGAAATGCAGAGAATATAGTGTATCGTAGTGATTCACAAGAAGCGGCTCTTAAGGACTTTATATCGAAATGATGCAAGGAGATTCAACAAGTGTTTTTTAAGGAGAACTTTATTCGCCTAACGTTTCGGCGGCTTCGCGTCCTTCAAAGCCGAATTGATCCGACTCGATGTCCACAGTCGTTCCTTCTTTCGATGTAGGTCTTCATGACTGCATCTAGTCGAATCCAGTGGTGCACAGCTCGAATGAGGAACCTCACTAGGTGGTGCTGTTTTATACAAGACGACCGTTGTTGACACTGATTGTTTGTCGATAATTCTTCGTTTTTCTCTGGTCAATCCATGCTGCAGCAGTCGATATCATTATCAGCTAGTACAGAGCGTAACAGTGTTTCAAAAACATCACAAAGATCACAAAGAAATCGGATCGGAAGAAAAACGATAGTGGATAATGGGTTCAGGTCAATCCGATTCTGAGGAGTGTGAAGCCGCCGGAACTTTAGGCGAATAAAGTTTTTTATCAGTCTCCTCTGATTAGCTTATCCATGAAAGAATACATATTGATTAGTGATGTCGAGGTTGAAGAAAAGTCGGTTTTCGAAATAATGTTTTTTAAAGAATTAAGGAAAATCCTCACGTAGTTGAATATTTTTTTTATATCAGAGCTTAAATCTTTGTTTTCCTACATATTGTTCAGACAGGCTCAAGAAAGGCAACCCTCACTTACCCTTCTCCTATCCAGTAACTATGAGCTGTGCAGTGTCCAAGATGATAGCTCATGCTGTCACATATCGTGTGACATTCTTAGAATTTTGTGGCTGCTTCAATGTTTAGTTCTCCTGGGATTTTGTTGACTGCTGAGCCAAAAGCGTTCATAGATCTTTGTCATAAGCAAATGTCGTCCTTGTTTGCAATGCAATTCGGATCTTTTTTGTCAGTTAAGCCAATGCTAAGTGGAGAACCAGAGGAAGAGGCTAACTTGGATAGTTTATCTTTTTTGGAAAATCGGTTTGTATTTTTCGAATTTGAATGGGTGATATTGCCTGTAACTTTGCTTTCTACTGTTGTCATTCCATTGATGTCGTCATTCTAGGCAATAAATCTTCGAGAATGTACATCATCTGAACTGGTATTCCATTGTATCGAGTTGAACTTTGAAGTGCACTGTGTTTTGAAGCCCAGTCTCTTGATATCCAGCGAGGCTCACCCTAACAGCGAAAGAGTTTTTCATTTCCACTTAATAGTTCAGAAGTCGTTAAATCTGCGGAATTAGAATCTTCTGAGAGCTACTTCTAACTAAATTCTATCCAAAAACAATCTAAAAAAGACCCACCGTACAAAAACTAACCCCTTCGTGTGACCGAGCTGAACGCTCACTGCTCAGGTGCATGTTAGGGGAGAAATGAGATCTCGGTGATTCCTTTTTAAGCAGCACCGTAGAAGAGTTTCCCTTCATCATAGCTGGAACTCCCTTGATGGAGTTCTGGAACTTGATTCATCTGTTCACATGTTTTTCCAAATTCTGTTGAAATCAGAGGTAACTTATTAATGTGCTTATTTGTTTGAAATTCTTAGTATCGGATGATGATCTAATACCGGACAAAAAGAGACTGTTCAATAGTTTATTTGAAAAACTACGATTAGAGGGTCAGATGCAAACTCGTGTGTATTAGATACAAATTGATCGCTGCACGGTAATCATTTATCTGTTTCACCTTGCCCTCTGCAAGTCTTATGGTACTGTATCAGAGATCCGTTCTTTTTTATGCATCCATTTGATCGATTAACTTCTTCATATGGACACCGTCTGTTCTGATAAACGATTAGATCTTTTAGTCCACCTGAATTTTTTGAGTAAATCAACTTGTTTTTTCTTCAAAAATACCGTGGGAAATAAAATTCCATAGTTTAATAGTTAAACTAAGGAGGATTTCGATTCCAAATAGTGTGCATTTAATAAGTTTTAGACGTTTAATATCGTGTTGGTCACGTCAAATTCCTACTCCGGTTACGGTATTGAACCGCTGTTAAAACTTGGCCTTGAATTTAACCCGAGAAAAAGAAAACGAAGGATGGCAAACGTTGCTATTACAAGTCCAGTTCTTTTTGCATCTACTTTTCATTATGTTCTTTGCAACCTTTTCCTTTTCTAGAAATCATTTGATTATCGTTGAATATTCGTTACCGGGAATTTGTCCCTTTGGACGAGTTTTCATGGTATCTTTGTTTGGAGTTTCATTTTGCGTTTCTTTTTTTTCATATCGACCCGCTTTCTCATTGACGTCTTCGTTTTCTGTGCACCTCATTTGTAGTTCGTCGCTTCCCTTCTCTCCTTCTCCTTTATGATATCAGTGTTTTTAAATCATTTTTTCAGGTTTTTTTTAAATCTTTCTCCAACTTCATCATCTACAATGCTGTCAAGAAGGTGATTTAAAGTGAATCGTCATCTCACCAGCTTGTCATCGTCGAGTTAATTTTGTTCGGCCGAGATTTTTCTCCTTCTCACAATATCACCAATGAGCGACATTTTCGAGTCTCTGGGATCGGATGTAAGAGTTTTCAGAAGTTTTTCTTTTTTTTCTATTCCTTTTTACACAAAAAGTTTTACAGTACACTAACGTTAATAACTGGTCTTCGTTCATTAAATCGGCAGCTTAACTGAAGGTCTTCTGTTTTAAAAAATGTCTTTTTTCTTTACTTTTTCACTTTTTTTTGATCTCTGACATTAGTGTTTATAAGCACATAATTTTTCTTATCTCATAACTGTTTCGATGTCTTGTTTACTTCTTTAAATTCTTTTCGATTTTCTCAAGGGTTACGTGGAGACAGATAAGGGCGGCAGCGTTTCCACTAGCGGCATTGGAATGTTCGGAATTCATGAAACTTCTCATTTTGTTGTGTAGAGTTAACTGAAATATCATATTAGAATAAGGACTCTCATTCTTGTTCTCAGGGAGCTCATCCTTTATCATTAAGAGCTCATCCTTCCTTCAAGATTCATCACTCATAGTTAGGGGTTCATCTTTCGTCTTCACTATTTCATTCTCATCATGGTTCTCCTAGCACATTATATCTAAAGATAATCTTTTCTTGACGTCTTAGTCATTAGACGGACAGGTTTTTGGTACATACTCCTTGCGAATGTTGTTATCCGTTTCGTTGTTTTTTTTTTTCGAGGCATTTCCGGCTTTCTGGATCCGATTCGGCTTAGAAGCGATCCCGACGGCGAATACCTTTGTGACAACAATCACAACTCATCGTCATCCCAACCGACTGGTTCCATCCTCAAACAATTCTCGTTGTACAGTTCATTTCATTCATAGCCCAACTTGCTTTTCCCAAAATGTTTATTTGGTTTTTTGAAATATCAAATTTAGCAAAAGCGATCATCTTTGTTTTTTTTCGCCCAAAACGCTTCTCATCTTTGCAACACTCGCCTTTAAACTGCAAAGTTGTCTATTAATTTTATTGGTTCTTCCTAAATGAAATTGCTATTCGTGGAGTTTGAAGTTTTCTATGAGTATAACATCGAAAGTTCTGGAGCAAATGAAAATAGTTAAAAAAAGAGACGTGTCATCCGTTGTGGTTGTTGGTCTATCAGCCACTGAAAAACGTCATTTATCTGAAAGATGGCGGGCAATTCCCACAAGACAGGCATGAATTTTCAGGCTAATTCCCACTGCGAATCTCTTATGGGACCCAAAGAGTTCCTAAGTGATGTTTTCTTGGTTGAAGAGTGTAATGTAGGTGTTAAAAGTGTCCTGCAGTGCATAATTGATCTTTGGTTCAATCTGGTGGTCGTAGAGTTAAGCTGCACACCCATTTGAGGCCAGGAGTTTGGTGCTCGGCTTTTTTGAGGTTGAAAAACACTGATTGAACGTATAGGTGCTCCACAGCATGAGGGATCACATCAATTATGCAACCAAGCGTTTCAATGACGCTACGAATGCGGTCGAATGCATGGTGTGGACGACGGGATTAATGAATGCTAAACGCTGTATCCTTTGTGGGTTACAGTTTTGTTAATTGGAAAGGATTTCTTCGTGCGACCCCCTATTAACCGCACCGGCGCGTTTGCTTCCAAGTCATCATCACCTGCCAAATCACCAGCCTTCTGAGAAGTTTGGACATCACAATGTGACTAAGACTCCGTCGAGGGATAACTAGGATTTCTGCAAATGACCCAAGTTAAGCTAACTTCACCGGTGGAATTGTGTAATCACGGGCTTACTTGCTGGCCCCAGTTTTTCTTCTTCTTTCATCTTGTATTCCTTTTCCCTCTATGTCCATGTCTTTAAAATTTTCTTTCTATTGTCTTTCCATTACCCTTTCTCCGTTCTTTCCTACTATTTTTTCCATTTTTTTCGCCTTTCTTACTTCCATATGTTACTCATCCTGTCTCGTCTTTCTGTCCCACTGCTTCTGTTTCTCTCTCTCTCTCTCTCTCTCTCTCTCTCCCTTACTACCTATTCTGTTTGCGCTTTTTGCCACTCACCCCTTCCCTATTTTGCTCTACGTCTCTATACTTCTGTTTTCTTCCCGCTCCCCTACTTTATCACTTTATGTCTCTCTATGTTTTTGCTTCTCTGTTTTTGACCGATCTAGTAAGCAAATCGACTTCGTAGCCGGACGAGTTCGTTCTGACCGCAATTTGTGTTTGTCGGCGGCGATGACGGCTACCTGACCTCAAGTACTTCATCGACAACTAGTTTTTCCCTGTGAATAGAAAGAAGTGAATCGCACGCTCAATAAATATTTGCCTTTTGCGAACACATTTGGTCATTGGAAAGTGCTTCAGTGTATGCGGTTTCATTTCATTTTACTTCCCTTTAGTTCTTCTTGTGAGTTTTTATCCTTTTTTGAGCCACATCACTAATTTTCGATTTTTCGAAGTCAATGTTTTTTCCATTTTTCTTATTTTTTTCTTATAATGTTTCGAGCAAAAATTCGATGACATCTATTTTATAGAATATATCTATAGAAACCTAGCTGAGAGACAGACGAAACTAGGAAACCGCATGCTGTGGTGGTGAACGCGTTAGACCCCTGAAAGGGTAATAGCTCGTTCGTTCCCGACCACAAATACCTGCGTCCAGAGTTTTGCAAATATTTCAGCACCATTGTGGTTGTACATCTATTTTATTCTGAAAAATTTTCTATATTTGATTTTTCTCAGAAATCTTACAAATTTCCTCTTTCTTCGGAAATCCTTCATTTTAGAATTCAGGGAAAGCAAGGCCTTTATGCCGAGAGTTCATATTCCGGTTCTTTTCTCAGTTTCCTCAGGTTTTTTTTCGAAAAGCTCTGCTTTTTGGAATCACTGCGGTTTTATTCCACTAACGCTAGCCAAGCTTGGCGTGATGACGTCATCGTGATTTATTTGTGATTTTATTCCTTCCTCTTGGATCTACTCGTTTACTATCTCCTATATCAAATGATCTTTGTTGTTTTTCACTTAAATATTATTTTATTTGTTTTTATATTAATTTTATTTTACGTTCTTATTTAAGTATTTTATTTAAATATTGATTTCTGTTGTTGTTCAGTGCAATATATTGCTTTATTTTTGCCTCACTGGACTAATGGAAACAAATATCCTTCTGAAAACTTTCCTTTTTCCTTTCCAATTCTTTCTCTTTCCTTTCCTGTCCGTATTTAAATGTTGCTTACGAATTTTTATCTTACATTATCGTTTTTTGTATGTTCTTCCGCACCTCTTTGAACTCTTATGAGAAAAATAACATTCCACGTCATGAACAAGCATAAGGTAAGTTAAATGAATGTTGGACTGGTAAAGAGATTTAGGGAATTCTAGCTCCTTTTTCATTTTTACTCAATATCGATCGATAGCGAATTGACTCCGAAGAGATGGAGGACGACTTGTACTCGTCATCATCGTGGAGAAGAAATGGCAGCTGTCCTTGACGAGGTAATGAACACCGCATGGCTACTATTCATCTTCAAGGGGAGTACTCGACTAGTGTGCGCCAAATTATTTTCACGCCGAGGATACGGTAATTGATGACTCTAGTACGGTAAGCCGGAAAATGTGTAGTTCGATCTTCAGCAACAAAGCATCTTAACTACCTTCCGTTAATTATCTTCCGGTAACTCTTTTTTGTGATTTTGGCCCCTCAGCTTAGCGGGAATATACTTAATTTTGAGCCATGGTACGTTTGGAACAAGAAGTTCATTTCCATGATGGAGTTACTCAAGTTGGAACAGATTTCGCTATCCGTATTAGAAAATTTAGCTGTGGATTAATACGTTCTGAAAAGAGCTTTCAGTAATGGAAGAAATGCAGCCGCAGCAAAGTGACAGATTGGTTTTTTTTTTTGAAATCCTATAGCGTCCAACAACCGCTTGAGGTGACTGGGAAGGACTCTAGAGAAGCCTTCGTAACACTGGAATACCAACAAAATGGTAATTTTGCTTGAGCTCATACGACTTGTGAAGCTGGAAGTCACCTACCGTACTAAATTTTTTTGATCTCCCTTTTTTTTTGAAACCGTGCCAGCCATTTTTCTATCGGCATAACTGCTGCTGGGTTATAGTTCCCCATTTATCAGTAATTGAATGCAATGCGTCGGGAAATCGAAATTTGCAAACATTTTGAAATAATATTAGGGTGCGGGAATGGGTGTCCTTTCTTTCTTCTACGAGGAAGACTTTAAAAAGGATAAAGCTTTCGGCGTTGATCCACCCCTGAAGGATGTGCCATGCATTCGGCTTCATTAAGCATCGTTTTGAGGTGATTGGATGCAAATCTGGCCTTTACAATGACCCGCGGTGGCGAACCGTTGTATCGAGCCAGTGCTGCCATCCTTTCAGATAAGTCTGGTACCAATTTCTCCAGCCCCGGAGGAATGAAAAACTTGGTTGCTTGTGGGTGCGAGTATCGATTCCATGTGTGGGTTACAGAACACTTCCGACCACTGCGCCACACGTGTCCTACGAGGCGGACCTATAAAAATAAAAACTTTCGTAGAGAAAGTACATATACGGTATCATGTTGTCATATCATTATTGAGGACTTCATCGATTTTTGTCATTGACTTTACTCAATTAGTACCCAGTGATTCTACCAAGGCAATTCATTCAGAATGTGAAGCAACCTTGAACTCGTCCAAACAATGGCGCCGCCCCCACGCTATTTAGTTGTAGTCGACAGTCGACGGCGGCGTCGTTTGCGTTCTTTTAGTGCCTTCAGATTTTTTACCATAGTTTGACGTTTTCCTTTTTCGTTCTTAATTGCTA
Source organism: Angiostrongylus cantonensis (assembly GCA_009735665.1). Taxonomy (NCBI): domain Eukaryota; kingdom Metazoa; phylum Nematoda; class Chromadorea; order Rhabditida; family Metastrongylidae; genus Angiostrongylus; species Angiostrongylus cantonensis. Next base: position 272,379 of record MQTX01000218.1, on the reverse strand, counting down.
GGAATATTCTACATCTAGTACAAAATTAATATTTGCAATATATTTAAAACGCACAGGTGAAAAATTTTCTCGGCAGAAAAATATTACATCTGCATTTTGCTCTGACTAATATTAGACAACACGTCAGCCTATTATTATCAGCCACTATTTTTTGTTCGATCAATTGTCGTTAATTTGTTTCTGTTTAACAAACATAATTTGGATTTCCTCCCAACCGTTTACAGTGGGTAGGAGGTGTTCCTGGGTGTAGGGCTGCAATGTGCAGCGGAGGGATTCGTCTCCCCGCCAGGGTCTCCTAAGCTGAGAAAGAATCCGGCGCTTCTATGAGGAAGCTCAGCTAAGAATAAACCAGTGCCAGGATCCACCACCGGCCTGGTATGAAACTATTCACATGGTGGCAAATCTCCCTCTGATTCATAAAGGCGGCGACTGCCTGTGGTGCCGACGACCTGGGGCAGACTTTGGCCAGGCTGACCACGGGACTTCAAGGAGTCACGGTGGCTAGACTAGGAAAACTCCTGAAAAACGGAAATTAAACTGCGTCCCGTACAATCGGTGAAGACGGGCCGTCCAGGTAAGCAAGTATCTATAATTTAATGATGGTTAAAATTTTGCTCGCATTAAAGTTAAGATTTTATTATTTACAATGTTTTTAATTATATTAATATATCAGTACTTATTAAGATGATGAAAACGGCTGTTTAAGTACAAGGATTTTCACTTGGAAGGAGAAATTATGTAGAGGTTCTAAAAACATTACGGAGGAAGGATGAATGTGAAGGAATGAAGAATCAGAAAAACCCGAGCGAGAAAATTGCTTAGATGGAATGAAAGGACAGCTGCATTAAATCGTTTGTAATAATTTAAATAAGTTCTGCTAGAAAAAGAGACCTATCAGCGAGTCATCCAGAGTTTTGTTTGCTGCCAAGATTTTTCTGTTATGCTGTTTCGGGTTCTTATTGATGACTACATAAATGCTTGAATAGCCCATTTAACGATTATGTGGTTCACAGCATTATATCATTATACTTTGCTGATATTTCCACGACTGGGGATGAGGCTTTTTTTGAAATTTCGAAAGTCAAATGACGGATTTCCCAAGTCGCCATCACTTACCAGGATTACGACGTAATTCCTGCCATTGGTTCACTCCTAGCTGGCCTGGTAGATAGAAATGTTACCATCCTTGTCATATTGGAAGAACTAATTAGGAGGAGAACCCCAATTTTCTCCCGGTTTGTAAGATTCATCGACGCCTCGCTACTACGATGAGATCGTAGACCAGTGGCGTTAATTCTCATTTTAGTTTATTCAAAACATATTGTGACTCAATTGCGGCTTGTTTTCCTATTTCTGTGGTTTCTGTTGGCAATTCAAAAATTTGCGTGGGTTTTTCAGAGTGCCAGTCGTCTGCCTGTGTTCCCTGAAAGTAATCGATAAAAATCTATGACACTTAATACTCAGACAATGCACTAAATTGAATGGGAATGAGCTATCGGTGTGCCGTGTAGATTCGGAAATTTATTTGCTAAATTGGAACAGTTTGGCGTTGATGCCTTCCCCATCTCTCAGGGTTACCCCGTGTCCTTCATTCCACTCGTAGCATTACATAGGTGCTTTAGCGAATAGATGAGGGATGATGATAGACTATACAATTGCTTGATGAGTTTACTAAGCCTACTGATATATCAGATCATTGTTCTGGCTTCAATGTGTTAACTTGGAAGTGTGGAATCCGGAATGGTGGGTGGAGGAGCGGGAGAACGGTTCGTGAATAGCCTTCATGAGCCACCCACATCCTATACACTTCATTGTCGATAGTTGTCTGCTCGGCTTTCTGTTTAATCAATCGCCATACTGTAAGCTGCTACGTCGCTGATGTACTCTTCCAAATATTTCTTTCTCGGTTATTTTTTTTCACTTTCCCGGAATGTTTATTCTTTTACATAACTTTACACTTTTACGTGTTACCCGCCTGCCAATGGTTTCTACACTACTGCTTACTGTGAGCTGACAAACTCGTCCGAACAACATTCTGAAAGTGCAATGGTATCATACACTTATTTTCTGGGCTATTGTTATAGAAATCGTAAGGTGTTTCTCATCTCTGTATTTGTGCTACTTGGCTCAGTCGCTCAACACTTTTTAGAATGTAATTGGTCCCTCATTATCTGTAATTTTATTTTTTTGTACATCTGTAGTCTAGGAATTTTTTTAGGACCTCGATTATGTAGTTTTCAATAACTGAAAAAAAATTGCAAGGCTTATAATTTGTGAGAAAAGTGGTACTTCAAGGATGAAATCGCTTTCTATTCTGGTTTCTGAAAATCGTCTCACACAGTGGAACACAACAGGCAAGTAATCCTGGCAGACTAACCAGAGGACCTCTAACTCGGAATGTGCCAGATTTTTAGGTAATACGGGATTCTTTAGAATGTTAAGGTGTTCAACCGTTGTTTTCTATAAGGCATGTGAAAGGATATCATCTAGTTAACCTTTATTTTCTGCCTCGTAGAATTTTCACGGCAAGGTTTGATGTGAAATACTGCCACAATGATGCTGAGATATTCGCAAAACTTGGACCCTCAGGCCAGATCAAGGCACGATTACCCTTTCCGAGGGCTCAATTGTTACACACTGCACCACGGAGGCTCTTGCTCTGCGTTTCTCTCCGCTAGTTTTCTATCTAACGTTGCCATCAGCAATTACCATCAGAAAATCATTTCCTTTAAAAATGTCAAAGGCATGCATTTTTAGTTCGGTGTCTCGAATATTCGCTAGTTCAAGGAAGTCAAATAAATAAAAATTTTTTAAAAACAGTTCATTGTTTTACTAGGGCCCCTGCATTTTAAATATGGGTCGAATAAAATGTTCGAACTCTATATCATATCGATCAATAAATATGTTATATATGTACGCTTTCCAACCGCTTTAAATGTTAAAACTTCTTCCATTGGTTGAAGCTTCAAGGTTCATATGGCTTAGAAGTTTGTAATTGTGATTATAACTATATCCTCAGCTTAACGTGGTTCATTACCGATTTGGGCTCCCTATATCAATCCCACTATCGGTTGATTGCTGATAGCACTGATCGAAGAAGTAGCTGAGAGACAGACGAAACGAACGACACGCATGGTGTGGTGGTGAACGCATTAGCTCCCAGAAAGGGTAGTAGCGCGTTCATTCCTCACCGCAGAAATCCGCGATCCGGAATTTTCCAAACATCTAGGCACCATTGAAATCACTTGATATTTTTGCAATTTCTATGTCTATCGGTTTATGTGAAAATGAAGGTCACCATATGTTAGCTTTTTCTCATTTTTTCACATAGTCTTACAGTGCTCCCGAATAGCTATTGAGAATCAAGATTTATCAGACTGCACGCGGAAACTCGTCCTAGAATTCTATGAGGCCACCAAAATTATATCACTTCTCACTGTTGCTATTTCGTTTGGACGTGTAATTACAGGTCGGCTGTATGTGGTCGCCCTACCTTGAAGTAGAACCTCAAAACTGACTCTGTTTCGGTGAATTGCGAAGGGTAGGATTTTCATGAATAACAAAAGAAACGAATGTTTTCTTCAACTGTGCTGCCGTGGAACGATTGGTCTTCGACTAAATCTCAAGAAAACGATGTTCATGAGGAACGGATTAGTTTCGTTTGTCTCATTCACGCTCAACGGAACGAATATGTCCGAATGCTCCAGTTATATCTATCTAGGTCAGGAAATCAATATGATGAACGACTTAGTTCCAGAGCTGAGCAGAAGGAAACGAGCGGCTTGGGGAGCTTTCAAAAGCATCGACGATGTAGTGAGGTGAACAAAGCACACCCGACTCCGTGCCCACCTTTTCGACTCAACAGTTCTTCCTGCCCTAACGTATGCGTCAGAAACTTGGTCGCTACGTAAGCAGGATGAAAGATCACTCAGCGTTATCGAACGCTCAGTCGAAAGGACGATGCTAGGAGTATCCCGTTTCGCACAAGTAAGGGATGGGATCCGAAGCTCCGATCTACGTCAACGATCGAAAATCAAAGAGATGCCGTTCTATACGCCAAACAGTCGAAGATAAGGTGGGCCGGACACGTAATGCGTATGAATGATAACCGATGGACAGGAGCCGTTAGTGACTGGATTCCTCGGGATGTCAAACGTACTGCAGGAAGACCACCGACTCGATGGTCAGAGTTCTTCACGAAGAGCCTAGAAGAAAGATATGATGCTCAACGAGTCCCTAAAGCGAGCAGAACCCACTGGGCTACTCTTGCACGCGACAGGGAAAAATGGAGGATGTACTGGCGCCTGCTCGAGTCACTCGGCGATCAGCGGGACTACAGGTGATACAGGTGCTGCCGATATTGGACGAGTTTCCTTCATTACCGTATCTGCATCGTACACTCGATTGATCAGCTTTAGACGACACACTTGGGTTCCATTTTAATGACTGCTTCGAAAGGTTTACGATAGCGTGCACTATTTTACTTACCTGGATAACAGTAAGCGGCACCGTTCAGTATAACTTGTCCACATATTGCTATTTGGTTTCATTTCTTGACTAGTGCAACTCGTCCAGAGTTAGTTACTGTACTGATTTATGAGCTCATTTGCAGAAGTGGAGATATTGCAAGGTAACATGTTTCATCGAAATTGTCAGGATAGCAAACGTTGCAAAATGAAAAAACCTCATTAGGACAATGCAAAATTTCTATGAATAGCCAACTACATGCAGTTGACGATTCCCCATAAGTATCGTCATCATAGTTATACATAGAAATAAAGCAGCTGTATAATAGTCTAGCGATGAAATGTAGTAATGTACACACTGCTACCGTAATGCTATTGTATCAAACTGCCAAACCTTTAAAATTCAGAGGTAGTGGGAAACATGTGCAACATTTGGCTATAGAGCATTCAGAAACAATTCTACTCAAAGTAAGTGGAAAATTAA
>MQTX01000218.1:247390-264455 GCA_009735665.1 Angiostrongylus cantonensis | reverse complement strand
TGTTGGCGCGTAAACGACGAAGATTGTCAAAGCCGGTGTTGATCCACATCTTTTTAATCGTAAACGTCCGACTCGGGTTGTAAGCTGTTCGAATGAATCGATGTTCATGGACAAGCTCGTGTTGACGAAAACGCCGACACCGCCTACGCCTCTACTGTCGCATGTTCCGAGCAACAGTTCTTCTCCAGCGTCATAGACAGCGTTGAATGGGTGGCGTCGTCTCGTCTCGGCCAGGCCGATGACGTCGTACCTTATCATTCTTGCTTGCATGAGCAAGTCCTCTATCGAGGACTTGGATGCAGGTGTACGTGCGTTGTAGGTACAGATCGTCACCATAGTTCTTGACCCAGGCAGCTTCCATTGGCCCTGTTTAGCATATTTGACACCCACATATAGCTTGCTGGGCTCTGAACGTGGGGGCTGGTTATACTCACGGGTAGCTTGCCAGGCTCTCCCAGAGTGGACATGGAGCTTATTTGCTGGAGGCGACTCCTAGCCGCTTCCCATATACTTCCGTGTCACTTGATTGCAGTCTTTTGGCCAAATTGTCTCGCAGAATACAATTATATATATATATGTTCATTTATACGTATGCATGGGCACATATACAACATGGAAGTGAATAGCATAGTGGTGGTTATTTCCCTCATAACGAGCGCGGTGCTAGTTCGATTCCGCTTCTGCCCTACCAAGTCTTTCATCCCTCTGAGGTCGGGAAATTGATGCCGGACTTTGGGGAAAAAAATCACTCTGCAATCTAATTGGTGGGAACGCTCCAGCACGGCTATCTCAGGAGGGGGAATTGCTGGACGAACATTCTACGATATTTAAGATGGAATGAAAATCCTCAAGCAGCAACCGAATCCACACGTAAAGTTGGAAGATCGTCGTACACAGCGGATGCGAAGAAATGAATCGAATGTGAGAAGTGCTAAGATCCGCACAGTATACGTGAAGGCGGGTCATATTGTTTTTATATATATATATGTGTATATATATACATGTATATATAATATAATATGACCCGGAGTTGCTATTTGAAACGTTAAGAATAGAGAAATGTTTTTTTGACATTTTTATACTGTAGTGCTAGACAATCGAATGGAAAAACAATGACTTAAACTCTTTCTTTCGCAGTATATTTTCATTTCCGTTGTTCCTTTACCAATTTCTCATTGGCGTACAAGTTGTTTGATCACGTGACAGAGTAGTGTAATATTTTAGTTGCCTAATTCGGCTGCGTGACATCCGAGTTCAACCCCACATTCGTTTGATAGGTGTCGAAGGTACAATATGCCTTGCACTGAGGTAATAGATATTGATTGAAAGACCATCGCAACAGTTTACCTCCTCATCTTGGCTGTGGCTGGGAGGTGTTCCTGGGTATGGTGCGATGTACAGCGGAGGGATTCGTCCCCTGGCAGGGTCCCCCAAGCTGAGAACGAGTAAGCGAACCACTACCAGGATTCACCACCGCCCTGGTATCAAAGTCGCATGGTGGCAAATCTCTCTCTAATCCACAAGGGCTGCGACTGCTTGTGGTGATGATAACCTGGGGCAGACTTTGGCCAGGCTGACCTCGGGATTCAAGGTAATCACAAGAGCTTAACAGCAAATCTCTGAAAAAGAAAATTATGCTGGGGATCGCACAACTAGTGAGGACAGGCCATTTAAGTATCGAGTATCAAGATTGAAAGGCGCTTGCATGGTACGTTACGCAGTTGATTAGTTATTTATGTGGAAATATGAAGGTTTTAACCGAATTTTCTTCTTTTTAGAAATCATGTAGGTGATGTCTCCTTCAATATCATTCATGTCAGAAGTTTCACAACGGTTACTTTTTATTTACCACCAATTATTATTTTTTACGGTGGGGTATAATTTGAAATACAACCACCATGATGCTGAGACATTTGCAAAACTTCAACACCAATCCAGATTTGAAACCGCGACTAGCTTTTCCAAAGTATCGCACAAAGAATTGTTTTATCTGCAGTTTATGGAAGATGTAGGATTAAGTAATCAGATGACTCACATTCAGATGACGTGCGGCCAGCACTTCTTCGGCTCATTTCAATGTCTAGCAATCATTGTCCACTAACATGGGTTCATGCATGGGTTCGATTGTAACCTGGGTGTCTGTGGTGTTCTATCCTCATGATCTCACTAGATATACGATCCCAGCATAGTTTTCGTTAGAATCCAATGGTTACCACAGTTTTAAGCCTTCAGGATTGCACGGTAGGCAGTTGCATTTGGGTCCTCCTGGATTAAATAAAATTTTCTCACCATACTTCAGGGGTTCTTGCGAGATAAAAACTATTTCTGTGATTAGTGCTATGACCTGGAAGACGTAGATGGCGAAAGCGAAGTTTAAATGGCGTTTCTTACTCCATTACTCCGAGCATTACAGTTACAATATTAAATTGCAGATGAAGCATTCACTTCCTTTCATCTTTGGATCGTTCATCACCACGAAACTCCTGGCGCAGCAGGGCGGTTATTTTTTTAATTAAAGAACTGCTCCATCTTTTTCCAAACTTTATTTTCATTCTACAAAATGACTAGACGCGTGTAGAAGAGTGGTCGGAGGCTCCTTGCAATGCGCATGAAATCGATTATTGTGCCCAAGGTTCACCAAACCTTCCATCCATCAGGGGTCGTCAAATTGGTACCAGAGTTGTATGGGAGAATAGCAGAACTAGTTCGATTCATCGGCTGGCCAGTGCGAGTCATCCTGTAGGCCAGACATGCATTTAGTCACCTCCAGCGATGCTTAATAAAGTGCCTGGTGCATCCCTCAGGGATTTATCAACGCCGGGAGCTCTATTCTTTTTTGATCTAATAAATGTCTGAATAGAGCTTGCAGCGCAGTGGTTAGAAGTGGTCTACAATGCACACGTAGTCGTTAGTTTGATCTCACATCCGAGTTCACCAACGAAGGGCCAGCACATTTCATTATGTAAGTCAGGTATGACTCTACATCATATGTATCACACTACGGATCTCAGAACTTCTTACATTGGATTCATTTCCTTTCACTGATCATCATTGAACTACTATTTGGTATTTGAACTTTTCTTGCCTGCTGCTTTGCTTCACTTGCTAAATGAGGGTTTTTTGTCTTCTTCACCAATATCGCTGAATGGTGCTTGAGTCAATTCTCCTTGGAATACTGAGACAACCGTACTAGAGCGTTCGGACGTAGATTAGAAAGAGTGAGCTTGTCGTAGACATGTTTGGTAGCATTTTTCCGATTCCGGAATGATGAGAGCTTTAGTGGGCCAGGTGCTAAGTTGAACCAGAGCTTTTGCGGGTTGGGCTATCCGCATAATAAGCGCGGTCACTACCACTAATTTACCCGCCAATTTGTTTCTAATGTTGCCAGAAGCTCACGCAATGCATTCTCAGATCGTCATCAAGGCTAGTCGCCTACCTTTGGATATATCGAGTTGAAAATTGCTGCCTTTTAGGCAGGATTTTCTGAGCCGCAGTATTCTTCCAAGTTGGCTACGATTCCTTGTTTAGGTCCTTCTTTTCGCTGAAGTTTCGACGAGAATTAGGGAACTACTTGCGCGGCTCTACCTCGAGAACTTTCTCCTGTTCACATTGTAGTGCAATGCCATCAAAGAACAAGAGCAAACCGTTGCCTTGATGACGTATTGTATCACTGTTGAAGTGCATTCGATGATGAGGACATTTGGTTCTCATAGAAACGATCGTGTTGAACTGTGTCATGGAATGATGTTGAACAAAGCTGGCTAAAAAACTACTGAAGAGTGTGCCCAATTAGTTCCTCTTAAAAGATCAACTCTCAGACGTTTTTTTTTTCTTGGCTGGAAACTATGGTTGTTCTACTCATTTCCTTGTTTTGTCTCCTAATTCAGTGTCGAATGTATACTGATCAGTTTATATGTATGATCAATAAAAGATAAAAGTGGGATAAAAGCAGAAGATGGTTATGAAATTTTCAAGAAGGAAGATTAGTTAGGATTAAAAGGATAAAAAACAATGCTCTTGGCGCTGAACAAACCCTGAAGGATGCACCATGCATTCTTCTTCAAAGTATCGTTTGATGTGACTAAATGCATATCTGGTCTATATAATGACTTGTCATGGCCTGCCGATGTGTCGTCAGCGCTGCTGCCCTACGAGACAAGACCAGTAACAATTTTCTGACCCCATAGGGATGGAAGGCTTGGTAGGCCTGAGGTGCAGGATCGAACCCATGTGTATTGAAGGTGCTTCCAACCACTGCGCTACCTGTACTCCATAGTTAGCAGTTATGCATGGTAGAGTGTAAACGAGGCATATTGCTCGTATGATTACGTAATATTGTGGATTTTTTTTTGGTTTAAACTCACTATATCCGCATTTGGTTTATAACTGCTGGAATTCTTAGTTAAACAATAGTTTTTTTTTTCTGTAGAAGCGCCTTCTAGTTCAACATTTGGAAACCGAAGCTGGTTCTTTCCCAACTGTTGATAACTTGTCGATAACTAAAGTTTTTGAGGAAACTTGAGGAGAGGAAAAGGTGGTAGACTTATAGAAGAGAGTTGCCTTACCTATTTAAGACTATTCATGGTTAGTTTGAAATTATTTTCTTTTTAAGGCTGTTTAGAACTAGAATGTCGAGAAGAAATGGGAACAGGATCTAAATTTTTTGACTCACCAACGAAATCCCGGTAGCCACAAACACTAGCAAAGCAATCAGAGAGGATATCATCGTGCTTTAAAGGATGTAGTGTCTCTTGTTCAGTTCCTTGCATTCTCGAAACACGAACTTAAAGGATAAAGGATAAAGCACACGGCGCTGATCATTGAATCCCTCCTCCCTGAGGGATTCGCCATGAATTCGACTTCATTAAGCATCGTTTGAAGGTGATTGAATGTATATGTGGTCTTTACAATGACTCGCAGTGCCCTACTGATGTATCGAGCCAGTGCTACTACCCTCCCAGACAAGTTTGGTACCAATGCCGACCTCGGAGGGTTGGAAGGCTTGGTGAGCCATGGGCGCTGGGATCGATTCTACGTGTGTTGCAGAGCGTCTCCGACCGCTGCGTCGTACACGCCTATAAACACGAACTTAGACAGAAAAAATGAAAAATATCTGCGGTGGCTTCTAGGAAATCAGAATTTCATCGTGATAAAACAGAAAAGGCTTTTGTTCTGAGGGAAAACAGTTTTAAGTTTTAATAAATGCTATTGTAATCAGTCAGTATTGGAAGCGTATTGGAAGCGATATTGGAAGCGATGCTGACTGATTATAATAGGATTTATTAAAGCTTTCAATTGTTCTCCCAGAGAACAAAAGCCTATTCTATTTTATCACGATGAAATTCTGATTTTCTAGAAGCCACCGCAGTTATTTCATGAAACGTGGAATCGATTCCCCCTCCCATGGCCCACCAAGCCTTCCATCTCTCCGGGGTTAGCAAAGTGGTACCATACTTGTCTGAGAGGATAGCAGCACTGGCTTGATACATTGGCAGGCCACCGCGAGTCATTGTAATGGCCAGATATGCATTTAGTCATCTTCAACGATACTTAATGAAGTCGAATGCACTGCGCATCCCTCAGGGATTGATCAACGCTGAGAGCTTTATCCTTTATCTTTTATCATAATCAGTGGTATTCACAATGAGCTAAGACATATTGGTTTAAAATTGAAAGCGGTGGTTTGCTTTCGCACTGTGCGAAGGGACACCAACTCAAGTCGGGCCTTAAGTTGTTGATAATCAAGTTCCTCGATGCTTTTTGATTTCCTTAAACTTTAATTCATATTTCTCATCTTTTGATTCGTTGATCATACAGTGTAGGCTAACCCAATATGTTTTACTTCATATGGAGGTGGAGGGTGAGCAAGAAGTAGTTATTGACGCAGTCCATCAGGAAGGAAACCAGTGGTTCGATCCCTTATCCAACACTCTCATCCAGTTCACTCGGGAACGCCCTAGTTCCTCCATCCTCGAGATTATAAAAGAGTCGGCTCTAATAACATTTTCTGACATAAAGAGAATAAATCCTCAAGCAGCCGCCGAGACAACCGTGTAGGATCAGCACAGTAGATGTGATAACGAGTCATACGAAAAAGGTGTACAGACCGAACATTTCGACTCAAAGTATTCAGAAGTTCGCTCAAGGATGACTCAGTGTCATTTTTGAGGTGATGAGAAGTTTTTCATCATCGAGCAAGCAATGAGTCACCGTCCGCGATTTTCTCCTACATCTTGTGCGGTTTTCGTCTTCCAGGAATTCTTTTGTCTGCCTGTCGTAATCTGGCCTTCCACTCCTGTTGAAGTGAGGACCTTTTATCGACAATGTCGTGATTGTTCGATTCGGGGCTTTCTCCGCATTAGTAGAGGTAACGTCCACTCGACTGCGCTGAACGAGAGCGGCCGATTCGTCAACTTTTCGCAGCGTCTATGATTACTGTATGGACGTTTTCGTCAAAGAAATAAAAAACACCACCGCAAAAAGGTTAACTTGACGACAAGGCGCCTTCATGAATCCTGAAAGTAAGTAGCGAATGAAGTCGTGTTCGCTGAATGGACGACTCATTTGGCCGATAGACGTACTGAAACGCTTTTGAGACTTCTTGAATAGTCGAATATCTCTTTGGTTGAATGCGTCATGTAAGCTTAAAGTTAAAAGTTAAAAGTTTGTTTGTAAAGCGTAGAAGAAGCCCTCAACATTGAGCCATTTTTTTATGGATACCGTTTGAATTTGACTGCAACCGTTATATGCTAGAGGTGATTTAATGCGTATGGAGCCGATAGAATCTGCTTGTGGTGGCCTGCTGGTGTAGCTCATTTTTTCATGCTTCCAGAACATGCTCTACATGCACCTTTCGTTCATAATGAAAAAAATTATCTGTCACTTTATTGTCTCTATCATCTCTTCAACTTTTTGCCTTTTTTTCATCCATTCATTGTAGATGATGAACCGCTGCTTACAATTAAGGCTTTTAGAAAGCTAATGACTTCCTGTAAGTGGAACTTCAGAAGTAACCTCTGTCCGCGAGCGAAAATGGAGAAAAAATGTTTTTAACAATGAAAAAAACATTGAAAAACATAAACGAATACTCTTTTTCGTATTCCCAGTCCATCCTCCTTCTTCATATCACTAACGTCCATCACAACAGTTTTATTTGTATTTCTTCTAATTTGTCTTCATTAGGTTCGCGTCATTTACCGTAACCAGCAGTCAATCAATAGTTCTGTGAATTCTTTCTCCCACAAAACTGCTGCGTAATGGTGGTGGTGGCCTTTTCGTTTCTCTGTGCTCGTTCGATATAAGTGACAAAGACGCTTTTGTTGCGAGCATGACGATAGAAAAGCAAATGTAATGCACCTCAACGATTTATGATTGCAGCAAAACGAAACGCCCACCTCCGATACGCGGAAAACTCGTCCGCGCTCTCGTGAAAAAGTGACAAATAGATATACATGTTAACCAATTGAGTCATATATACGATTCCCTCTACATCTTCGTGGTAGCCTCGAATTGGAATCCTCACGAATCACGTAGTTTTGGAGAAGCTTTGTATTCTGAAATACATTTGTTCGATCTACTACATGTCTTTCTTGTTTTACAGCATTTCCTACGCTTACATTATACATAGTTATTCGCATGAAAAGAGTTTATAAAGTTATCATCAATGGAGATTTTATGAATATACCATAAATTGCTTCACTAAATCAAATTTCTAGTGTAAATATGGGACTATCGACCGGATACAGACATGTGAGAACATATTCTAGTGAAGTAGAACCAAATAAAATAACAAAAACGATTCGCATGAAGGTGTTCTTTGTCTGTAAGGTATTTGATTGGTTGGCTTGCAGCACAGATGGGACCGATTCTTGCGCAAATGGGCCACCAATCCTTCCATCGGTATAGTGAGTCCAATAATGGTGCATTCCACCAGGCTGCTTATAGTTCTTCTCCTCTGCTGGTAATATATAGGAACTAATACGAGGAATTTTTGTAACATGTTACCGAATGAATGAGTGTGTCCCCCTGGCCAGCGCTTGTACACGACGAGGACGAATGGAGACTTTACTGGCACCACTAGGATAGGTTAATAAAAAACGGAATTGCGGATGACTTCCCGAAAGTCAATGTTAAGGCCAAATATGCATTTACTCACCTCTAGAATGCTATGCATGGAGTCGAATTCATGGCACCCCTGAGGTATTGATCAACTCCGCGCACTTTACCCTTTATCCTTTACTCATTCCCATTTTGCTGCCGTAACATGTATTGTGACCTTCTGTATAATTTGTATTGATATTAAATAATGATGAAACTCTAACATATAGCTCCGCCTACCCTCGTGAGAACCTCATGCCGGGCCCGGTATGCCGTTCCCTAGCAACTTGATTCAATATTACACTCCCTCGTCAGTCCAAAAGAAGCCTGTCCATAGATGGACGTTTTTTCTTTCATAACTTCTTCCCATTCTACACTACCTTCTATCCATTAACAATTACGGCAGCAGAAGGCGGCTTATGAGTAACATCCGTTAAACATTGCTTTATTTCGGGATCCTTCATTTCTTTTTCTTTGCTTTACAATTACTCTGCACCAGTAAAGCGTTATTGAGAACCATTTACGATCGCTATAAAGTTGTCATTCCGCTGATTAATTTCTTGACAACTGAAATGTGAAATCAAGCAGAAATTTGAGGGAATTCGTACTGGTTTCTAATTAGAATAAGTCACCTTAAATGAATGCATTCAAATGAAACTATGAGCTGTTTTTTTAATGTTTTCATGGTATTTTCTAGATCATCCAGAATCTGTGCTAGTTTTCTTTAAGAACTCGGAAGACTGACTTTCTATAAACCTCTGCATAAATAGTTGATATATTTATTTACACGATCTTATAAACTGATCTTTTTGGAGTGAGGTATATGAGGTTGGTATAGGTCTTCGTTGTCGTTGTCGTTGTTCTTGTTGTCGTTGCTGGTGGTGTTGTTGGTCGATGGCTAACGTTTCAGCGATTTCGCCTTCCTCAGTGCCGTGTTGTTATGAGTGGGACATGGGAGTACTCAAATCGGCTCAAAAAGATCAGTTTATACTTGACACTTAACACTTGAGTGGCCCGTCCTCACTGGTTGTGCGGGTCCCAACATAATCTCTATTTTTCGGAGATTCGCTGGTTAAGCCATTGTGGTTCCTTGGAGTCTCGAGGTCAGCTTGGTCAAAGTCTGCTTCAGGTTTTGACCACCACAGGCAGTCGCAGGTCTTGCGGATCATAAGGAGATTTACCACCATGCGATTTTGATGCCAGGTCGGTGGCGGATCCTGGTATTGGTTTACTCTTAACTGGGCTTCCTGGTGGAAACGCCGGACTCCTTCTCAGCTTGGGTGAACCCACCAGGGGATGAATCGCCGCTTTACATCTCAGTCCGGCACTCAAGAACCAAGAACACCTCCCAGCCACGATGAGGAGGTAAACCGTTGGATAAGGGGTGGGGGGGGGTGATCAGTTTATATGATCGTATAATAAATACTTTTTTTCTTCAATCCAGCATTTCGCATTTAGGTCTAACGTTTAACAAATAGTTTTGTATAGAAAGCTTCGCTTGGCATCACCTGCATCACCACTGTCAACCGTATGAGGTGTTATCTCGTCGCTTATTTAATAACTCAAGCGGAAACCTGTTAAGTCTCCATTTGTCTTTATTGCATGTGCAGCTTAACACGAATTGCCTAATGATGTTCGTTGGCTCGAAGGACACGAGGAACACCACACATTTTTGCGGCACCCGCTTTTTTATTGGAGTTTTGATGAGTTTTGTGGTTTTTTTTTGGAACGGAATAGCTATGACCACCTCGGCTGAGCTCTGCCGTGAGGACTTGGTTACTACTCGTGTGTTAGTCGGTAGAATTGGTTTTTATTGATGTAACTATGAATAGTTTTAGAAGACGCTATCAGGTGTAAATCCAGCAGATATCAACACCTCTTAGAAACGCTTGGGATTCTGAATCGTGAGTGGAAAATGTTTTTCTCCTCGTTTCACAAAGAGATCCTTGTTAGAGGGATAGTTGAAGTGTCCACGAACGTGACAGACCGTTGAATCCATTTGAAACCGGTTGGAAAGCGGATGGCATCGTTTTTGAATTAAGAGCATTGAGATCAAGTGTCTGCTAGTATTCCTGGTTTTCTTGGAGTTTTTTAAAAAAATTTCCGGTAAATTCTCTTACTTTGTCGTTTTTTTATTCCTGAGTTTTTTTTCCACACGTTGAGATATTTGCTTAATAGGTTAAATAATTTCCATTTACTGATGCTTTTTAAAGAAGAAAGTGAGTCTAAGTTCTAATTATATGGGAGTATTTAATTGGTGCTTATTGATGGTACACATTTCACATTGGTCACATTTTTTTACATAGGAGCAGATAGCATAGTGGTAGTGATGTCCGTCATCACGAGCATGGTACTAGTTTTGCTCCACACCGGGCCAACCAAGCCTCTCATCCTTCCGGAGTCGGGAAATTGGTATCAGACTTGTCTGGGAAAAATCACTTTCTGCAATCCAATTGTGAACGCTCCAGCCCGGCTATCTCAGGACTCCAGGGAGAATTGCTCAACGGGCATTCTACGACATTCAAGATGAAATGAAAATCCTCAAGCAGCAACCGAAGCCACACGTAAAGTTGAAAGATTCTTGCTGAGAATGGTTACGAGGAAACGAATTGAATGTGTGAAGTGCTGGGATCGGCACAGTAAACGTGAAGAAAGGTTAAAATAAAATGAAAATGATAAAAATATTCCACATAAACCGCTTCTCGACCGCGACGCGACACCACTGACAACGCTTGTTCAAATAACTTCCTTGTATTTATTTTTTAAAAGCGGACATTGATAGAGTATTCATCAATTTTTGTGGGTTGTCAGTAAACTTCATCTCCTTCTAATGGCTGAAATTAAACATGTCGGCTCTATTCGGCAAATATTTGCATAGCGTCAGAGCGAAGTTCCTAATCTGAACTTCGATCATGGGGTCTTAATTGTGGTTTACTTTGTAGGCAAGGTGAGACCTCGTGGCGAGTTCTTTGGCAAGCATTCCATTAACAACGGTCTGTTCCGTAAGAAATGTTTATCAGACCATCTAAACAAATCATTTCCAACAGATCAGAGGTATAGTAGTGGCAAAACGATTCACACTAGATTTTGACACTCTCTTCTTCAGTAATGAATTTTCATGAACGGTTGGTCTTGGCCATGAAAAATTGTACGAAGCCATGTACACTTTCTATCCTACGGCAGGTTCGGATAGATTTTCTTTTTGCGTGTGTACATGAGAAAGTCGTGTAATTTTTCCATCCCATTACCATGACCATGCACTGAGCGTCACAGATCGAAAGGACGTTTGAAGCATTATGAGCGTTAGGTTTATTCGTGGACGACAACTATTTCTGACATTGGTTTACTTTCGTGGTAGTTGTATTTCCGAATGAAGAATTCATTTCCTTTCAGAACATAGGCTTGTTTCAAAATGGCAGCACTCAAATCCCATTCATCGAGCTCTACCGTGACATATCATAAGTTTCTGCTAGGCTTTCTAATTCAAACATTTTTACTCAAGTTATCTTGTTTCAGCATTAAGAACTTCTTACCCTGCATTACAGTACGATACCAATAATCCCACCCCCACAATTGGGTGAAAATCACTAAAAGGGAAGTAGTGGTGGCAAGAAGTCATAGTTGTCCACGGTTTTCAACCACTCTTTTGTATCCTAATGATTTTCGTAATCGAGCAGATAAAAATTTTTCTTCGATTGATGATTTAACAGTCAGATCATATAAAATGTATAGAATAACAGAGGAAGGAAATATAGAAAACCGGTTTTGATTTTTGAGCGTCTATCTGTATCGGAACAAAAACGGCCACATTACAAAATGGTTTCACTTTTCAAGTAAGAGAAAGAATGCAGCTATCTTACTTACTTATTTGATACTTGAACGACCCGTCCTCATTAGTTGTGGAGGCCCCAGTATAATCACTATTTTTCGGAGATTCTCCGGTTAACCCATTATGGTTCCCTGGAATCCCGAGGTCACTTTGGCCA
Source organism: Angiostrongylus cantonensis (assembly GCA_009735665.1). Lineage (NCBI taxonomy): Eukaryota > Metazoa > Nematoda > Chromadorea > Rhabditida > Metastrongylidae > Angiostrongylus > Angiostrongylus cantonensis. Next base: position 252,372 of record MQTX01000218.1, on the reverse strand, counting down.
AAGTCTACCCCAGGTCTTTATCACCACAGGCAGTCGGAGGCCTTTTGGATCAAATGGAGATTTGCCACCATGCGACTTTAACACCAGAACGGTGGTGGAGATCTTGGGATTGGTTTACTCTTAGCCAGGCTTCTTGATGGAAACGCCGAACACCTTCTTAGGCTGGGCCACCTTGCCGGGGGTAGGTGGGGAGGGGGGACAAATCTCCCTGCTATACATCATCACAGTCGCACACTCAGGAACACTTACCAGCCGCGATGGGTCGGTAAACCGTTGGGAGGAATGTGGTTATCAAGCAGTAGAAAGATAGTAGTTATTTGTTATCGCTGCTGTTAATCTTTCACATCTGAAGATGGCGTTTTCTATAAATTCTTTGTTATCGTGAATATCACTGCCCCTAAGAGGAAAGAAAAAATAAAGGAATTCCTTAGCACGACGTATTCGAAGATTCCAATGGAGGATGCTATTTGGTAATAGTTCAGTTTACTTAAACTTACAAAGGAAAGGTAATACTCTAAAACGATCGTGCTACTCCTTTTAATAGCGCCTCGTTTACTTTGTCCTTCGTTTCCCATGAAATAAAGACTACTTTTCCCCTAACGTGGACAGATTCAGAATGAAAGAGAAAGTTGTTTCAGCCGACGAACTAGTACCAAGCACAATGAAGACGACAAGTTGTTGGTAACATCATCTACAGTCATGAATGAATAGCAGAAAATCCAACAGTAACTTCCAATGTGGCATGAATGTTGGAAATCGTTTGACATTTTAGGAAACCCGCTAGCGCTTTGGACAGGAAATAAAAGGCAACATGATAAAAGAAAAAGCGGTCGCGTTAATCAACTTCTTAGGGTTTCACAATGCATCCGACTCCAATCAAAGGTTCATGGAAGTGATTGAGCGCATATTTTGGCTTAAGAATGACTTATGATGTTGTAGCTATATATCATACCAGTGCTTTTATCCTTTCCAGACAAACCGCCATTAATTTGGCGACCTCAAAAGGATGGTGGACTTGGTTTGCTGAATTCTTGGGATGGAATAAACGACCGCGAGGGTATTGCGGAATACATCTAACCATTGCTCTCTACGCTTTTAGGGGCGGTAACAAATGGCTCCTGTATGGGAAGGTTACAACAACGCGAAGCGTTATCATTCTCCGTTCTCATGTCTCAGCGACGTTGTGGTTATAGTTCGCTTAGTACCCTGCTGTGAAAATTCTAGTATGCAAAAATAAAAGGTAAGGCACTGTGATTTCAACTACAGCCTCAGCATAACTGGGCTCAACGTCGATGTTGGCTCTTCAGATCAGTTCCGTTGACTGGTGATTGTTGATGGCGCTGATCGATAGAACTAGATGAGAGACAGGCGAAACGAGGGACTAGCATGGTGTGGTGATGAACGAGTTACTCCCCGGAAAGGACAATAGCGTGTTCGTTCCCCACCACAGACACCTGCGGTCCGAAGTTTTGCAAATATCTCAGCGTCATTGTGGTAATATCACACGTAATAGCCTGCTGTGAAAAATTAGAATAAACAGTAAATAAAAAGTTAACACTGTGACTTTTCGGTTAGGTTTCGTTTTTCGCTCAAGGCTGGCTTCATATGCCATACTTTACAAGAAATAAAAGACTAGCAGAGTAAAGTTAGAATGACAACTCTCGATTGTGAGTTTTTGATTTTTCGTTTTTTTTTTCTGGAAGGAGAATTTCGTTATGATATCACTCCGTCATGGATTGCTCTTTTCTTAGTGAGAGCAACTGTCTGAACTTTTCTCTGATGACGGTTCGATTCCTCATTAACGATAAAATGATTGTCATCTCTTTCTTCAGCTCCTCCGTCAGCAAACACAGTACCCCACTTTTGGTTTCTATCAATCTTTTCCTGAATTCGAAAATTTTTGAACGAAATGATTTGATCTCGATTGGCCTTTCCCAGCCCTCCAGTAACCCCATAGCTCCATCCAACTTGTTCTTTTTCTTTAGATTGTTCAACTTACACAAAGTTGTTACCAAACATTCATTCTGCTGACGTTTTGACGTCTTCGTCTTTCTTAAAGCCGATGATCCGAGTCGATGGTCCACAGTCGTTCGTCGTCTCGATGTAATGTCTTCGTCGCCGTATCGAGTCGAATCTTCTTCACTGAAGAACAATGTGAGGAAATTTATTGATTATTGACGCCGAAGTTAAGTGAAAGTTGGCTTAGTAAGGTATTTTCTTGTTTTTTCGACATCTCTAAATATTGGTGCTATTTCTCTGATAAAGGTAGATTGCTTTATTGATTACTTGTCTTGAAACTGCGGGTTACGGTAGTTAGGTTTTTTCATGTTGTGTTTTATTCATCAGAGTTGATTCACTTCTACGGTAACAATGTTATCAGTCAAATTATTTATCAATGACAGCACAATGTTTTGTTCAGTGAATAAATCTCATAGTTCTTCCCTACTCAACAAACTCTTCACACAGCGATTTTTCCACTGTCACGGATTACTGTATTCATGAATATTTTTTCTATGATTTCACTAGAAACACCTATCGTCTCAGTGCTTACTCCATTCTTCTTCGGGATACGGTATCGTCAACGGCTGCCTAAAACGGCAATTAGTCCTTTTTTCTCGTACACTAACAAGTTTTTATATTATCGTAAGCTACTTAAGTCTTATAAAATTACGATTCTTTGTGGAGCAAACATTGCTAGTTTCATCAGCATTTATTTTTCACGGATAAGATTCTTGCTATGATTTTTCCATTTTCTTTTTGTTAAAGGATTTTTAACATAGTAATGACGTCATCCGCCAAGCTGTTTTTTGTGACGAAAGATGTCCATTTTTACGTACTGAGCAGTCAGTTAATCCATTAAAAATCGCTTATATAATTTTCCATTGGGCGCGTGTGACGCAGTGGTTGGGGCGCCCTGCAACACAGATGTGGGAATCGGGAATCGTTCCCCGTTCCCAAGTCCCACCAAGCCTTTCATCCTTCCGGGATCGGCAAATTGTTATCAGACCTGTCTGGGAAGATAGCAACACTAGCTCGATACACCGGTAGGCCATCGCGAGTCATGTTAAAGGCCAGATGTGCATTCAGTAACCTCCAAACGATGTTTAACAAGTCGAATGCGTGGGGCATCCCTCGGATTGATCAAGGCCGAGGGTTTTATCCTTTTTTAATTTTTTCATTATTTTTAATGAAGTCGAAAAGAACTCAAAGGCGAGAAATGTGATTATCTTGTTCTAATTCACATTTTTTTTATGGTGGAAGTCCATGAGTTTACCAACTATGAAGAGGACAGTCCTCTTAAATTACTAGCACTGTCACAGCGATTATCTGTCTCAGTTATCTGTCTGTTTATGAGCTTCACAGTATTTAAAAAAGCAAAGATGAATAAGTGTGCAATGAGCACGCAGGACTTTTATCTTATCACTAATTACGACGAAATGGCTGATATTACTATCAAATATCCCGGATAACATGTGTTGGTGTTGGCGCGAAATGATGACAACAAGCTCATTTCGCCGACACATCCGCTAGACTCGGCCAATCCGTTCATTAGTGGATTCGATGGCTTTTTAGTTTTAATCATCTTTCATCTTTTAGCGTAGAACTCATAATTTGCTTCCTTTTTGATTAGTTGTATAAGTATGCGTCTGTTTCTCTCTCTCTCTCTCTCTTTCACATAAAAGAAAGTGCTTCAAAGAAGCGCTCAGATTTAGTATTGAGGTAATCACCCATTTTCATCTATCATTTATATGATTGAACGCTATTAAAAATTCAGATTTTTGCATCGCAACGCAGCATTCTATTGTCGGTTTACGGTGTTCAGGCGTTCGTTTCAGGACTCTCCTATGCGCTTGCACGGTTCGTCGGCAAGCAGTGCATCTGTGGCAAGTCGTTTATACGGTACTCGTTCGCGTCGTGATTCTCTTGGTTCGGATCCTGAATTGATTTCGTTTTCCGATTCCGATATGCATGACATAACAAATCAGGTACATCTTTTTTCTTTCAGTGTCTAAAGAAACACAAATGAAGGCATCCGAAAATCTTGTTACGGTCGGCATTTATTTAAAGTGTTCTTATGATGTACGCCATTCTATGTGATTATGATCCGCCTGGAGGCAACTTATACCTTTTCATTCCATCTTCTCTTTATCTTTCTCATAATAAGTCTGTGTAAAGCGTTATGCTATGGTTTTCTTCATTTTTACTTTTCTTTTTTTGTGGATGTAGGCCATTCAGGTACCGTATGCATCCGTGTAAACTTGTTTCTGAATGTGATTCCGAGATATGCGAAAGCTACAAGTCAATCCAGTTTGTAATCCGGAAAGCTTAAAGCTCTTCAATTGAAGACACGTCTATCTCGTGAATTATGCATAGTTATTTATTAACTCAACGTTGAATTACCAACATTTTTTGTTTTGTACTTGCTTACAAAACTCATAAGTTGCCTTCCTTTGCATTTATCGGTCCATCGTTGTTCGAGGTTAAACCGATCATTAGGTGTTCAGACTGGCCAGCGGATAGAGTAACATGGTTTTTAATCCTAATGCATTCCTAGTTGTTGAAACATCTTCCATTCCGTCTTACGAACACCTAGATGCTGCTGGGTCCTCTGCGTAACGCGCGTCCTAACAGCACTTACGCGATGGAGCCATTCGACTTTATCGCCCTTTACTGAAATGTGTCAAATTACTCCGCTGTGCAAGTCGTCTTCGAACTCCTTATACAGCACTAAGGAGCAACAAATAAATAGGAGCAGGAGGAGCAACAAATAAACAAATATGGCTTCACGGTACAATAGTGGTGGCCCTCTTAAAGGAATGCATAAAGTGCTCAATCTAGAGATGGTACAGAAATTACTGCGCACAAATGAAAGGGCTGGGAATGAGACAGCGACTGGCGGCAGGCCTTGTCATTGCATTTATGTTTAAGGTGGAAGCACCAGCAACCGATCTCAGGCCATTACTCTACCGTATATATATATA
>MQTX01000218.1:196844-247376 GCA_009735665.1 Angiostrongylus cantonensis | reverse complement strand
TATATATATATAGATAATTGTTTTTCATGTGCTCCACACAAGAGATGGACAAATGTTCCGAGTAATCGAATGAAGAGTAAGAGTACGTTAAGTTTACCTGATTGAAACCGAGAGAAAACTGGCTTTCATTACTGAGCGTTAAAATTAACCTGTACGAAAGCGGCTACATCACGAAAGGATACCGAAAGACAATTAGTAAGAAGATTTTGCTTCACTGCCTTTTCTCTCACCCCTCACACAAAAAAAGCACACGCGTAAGAAACATGTTTCGAACATCCACCAGCTTGCGCACAGTAGGAGAGCAGAAGGAAGAATGCTTGCAATTGGAGCGTCAAATAGCCATTTCGAATGGTTACGAAACTGTAGCTCCTCGGCATAGGCATTGAGGAAAAACCACGCTCCAGAGCGATAATTCTAGCGAAAACAAAGCTCCGTTCATCTTGCCCTTTATTTCAAACGAAATAAGTGCAGCCATAAAACGTTGCTTAATAAGGGCCTTGTGGAGTGCATATTCCCTACACCTAGCGCTACGCCACGTAGCCTTATTGTTAAGCCTCTAAAAACAGTGGTTGGTGTATGTGTCTTTCTCAGCTGGTTCTTCTGTATTTAAGAGAGTTGCAATACTATTCTGAACTCAACCACTTCTGGCCGTCAGTTCTGGCCTGGTTTTTACTTCTCTTGTACTCTACAAAAATTGTGCCAAAATTTCATTGACCATGTCATGCAATAGGAAGATTATCAGCTTCATCGATCACGTGATTTTCAATGATCTGGCGTTTAGGCCGCTGATCGTTTTGATTTTGTCCCAGTCTTAAAGTTAATATGACAGCTGGCCAATGCAAACAGCACCAGCTGGTGATTTCTCGGAAAAAGCAACTGTTCGATGTGTTCCTTGGAACCAATGTACTGCTGCAGGAAACAGATGTTCATTTTCTGATAACGTTTTTCATTGTTTCAGTGGGCCATCCATCAGCCATTTGTCATCAAATCGTGAAACGCCTGTATCCTTTAGATTTATGCACTTTACATAAGTCGAAATTTTAAGAATCGCTAATATTTCTTGCTTAAACTCTTTTTCTTTTCTCGAAGTTTATTGACAGATCGTCTCTAATCGATGTTAAAGCGTTATCGAACTAATGACGCGCGCTATCGCTAGCGAGCGTTAACGCTGATGGGCAAGAAACCAGCGAAGATCTAGTGTAGCGTTTAACAAAGATGGCAAAACTTGATGGAAAACAGAAGAGAATGCTTTGTAATATTTGATTTTTTTGGACGTGTTATTTAGATAACGATTGTATGGAATATCCGTAAATATATTTCATTTGTCTCAGTGTTCTTCTGAATTGCATTTTTTGAATACAGAAAACAACCCAATCCTGTAAGAACTTATGTGAACTAAGCAGTACATTATGCCTATTTACAATGTATTTGCAATATCACGGGCGTGGTGCTAGTTCGATTCCGCTTCGGGCTAGCCAAGCCTCTCATCCCTCCGGGGTCGGGAAATTGATAGCGGACTTGTCTTGGAAAAAACCACTCTCTATAGTTCAACTGGGAACGTTCCAGCCAGGCTATCTCAGAGCTCCAGGGGGAATTGCATTGCTCGACCAGCATTCTATGACATTCACGATGAAATGAAAATCTTCAAGCAACAACCGAAGCCACACGCAAAGTTGGAAGATCTTTGCGGATGATGGATGCGAGGAAACGAGTTGATTATGAGAAGTGCTGGGATCCGCACACTAGACGTGAAGACGCTCAGATAAAAAATAAATAAGTAAAAGAGATTTACAGTATGAATTTTTTGATAAGCTTATACCAGGTTAATAAATAATCTCTATTCACAAAAGTTTCGACATCTTCGTCTTCATCAAAGTCGATGATCCTAGTCGTTGGTTAACAGCCCTTCATTCTTGTCGTGTGGGGTTTTCGTATTCGTGTCGAGTCGGATCTTCCACACTGAAGCATCTCTCGAATGAGGCACACTCACTCGGCGATGCTGTTTTATACAGAACAATGGATATTAATAACAATTATTGTCCGACAATAACGACTTGTTTTTCCAGGATAATCCATTCTGCAGAAATCAGTATCATGAGCTAGTATAGATGATAACAATATTTCAAAACCGCCTTTTCTTTAACCTCGGTATGACTAATCAGTGTGAAATTCCACTTATTACTGTAGAAGATCCAATTCCATACGACGATGAAGAAGCCATAACGAGAAGACGAATAACTGTGGACCATCGACGCGGTTCATCGGCTCTGTTGAAGAAGAAGACGTCGAGACGCTGCTCGAATAAAAATTATTTATCAACCTCTGCTTATTAAGAAAAGAATACATATTGAATAGTCCTACTGAGGTTAAAGAAAAGCCGTTTTTAAAATATTATATTTACAATTTTTGGAGTAAATGTAAAGAATACGGTCCAAGACGTGTACAAATGCAGTAATACAAGAAAGCCTGCGACTCATATGTAGCTCATAATGTCCAAATAATGTTAGTTAGTTAGTTCAAAAAAAAATGCGTAAACTAAGTTCTCTTTGTTTTATCCAGTAGAAGAACAAATAATTGGAAAAATGTGGGATTTTTAAAAAATATTCTAGCTGTTCAAGACTAGGTTTCCTTAAATGACATAAGATCCTTTTCAAATTTTCCAATAATTAATAATTATGAAAACTAATGCTTTTGATTTCTAGCTTGAAATATGAAACATTTCGGCAAATAGGAAACGGGAACTTCCTCTAGAGAAATAACAGTGATTTTTTCCATGTTTTTCAGGTTTAAGTGCTGAACTATCGCTAATGTGCTAAAGTTCGGTGAAAAGAGTCTTTCTGAGGTCGAGCGATTTTAAATGGCGTCGATTCATTTTTTCTTCCTGCCTTAAACATTTGTAAATTGCGCTTGAAACCCATCATCTGGTTGGAATGAAACATTTCGGATTTCACAACTGTTGTGTAAACTATGACTCGCCGCTAAATATTTTGTATTATTTTATTCATGTTTAAGGTAACGATGATCTCAAAGAAGTTGTCCGAAATGGAAGAACAACAGTTACACAGTAACGATGAACGCGGGCGACTTCGGACTGAGAACGCTGTGCTCACCGAACGAGTTCATGTGCTCGAAGAACAACTTCTCTTAGCTGAGCAACGGTACGAACGGTGACAATAACTCGTACATGGGGGTTTAATCTTGATGTCGTATGATAGGCCACCTACGCTTCTCATTAGCAAAATTCCAAAGCATGTTGACAGCTGAAAACTATTTGCGACGATTTTATTACAGCCGTTATCCAGGTTTCCAGTACCGTTAGGGTAAAAAAAACTGGCTGGTAGAAAGGGAAAGCAAGAGCCTCAGTGGTGCAGTCAGTGAATAACAAACTCGTAAGCCCCACAAAAGGTAATCGCGAGTTCGAAGCTGGTCTGGGACCCCACGTTTTGTGAATATCTCAGAATCATTTTTATTTTACTACAGTTATTCCTTCTGTTTGGTCCTTGTTCGTTGTAATATTGAATAAATGGTCCAGTATCACATATTCTGCTAGTAAAACCCGTTCACTTAACAAGCGATAGGACAAGAATTTTACATTTACACTTCACGAAAACATATCGGGATATACAATAACCTATAAATGGTTCTTGGAGAATATTAGCTGCTTAATTCTTTTTGAAATGGGTTAAAATAAAGTTAGAATGAATGAATGAGTTCAGATTCCGAGAACAACTTCAAGAGGAAAAAAGCCGAACGAAGGAGTTACTTCAACGACTAGAACGGGAAAAGCTGTTAGAAACGGAAAGTCTCACACTTAAGTATCAAGTTAGTGAAGTTAAGCAGCTAAGTTTAAAACAATGATGAAAGGTTTCGCCTAATAAGGACACAAAATAACTTAAATTGAATAATATGCAGGAAAAAAAGTGACCCTTTGTAGCTTTCGAAGGTTATTTATTCACTTAAAGTCACCTATTTAGTTTGTCCTCACTTTTTTACCTTTTGATTTCCTTTGTCTCGAAAAAAATTATTATTATTATTATTTATTATTATTATTATTATTATTATTATTATTCAGATGCTGGAGAAGGATCTACAAGCAGCGAAGAAAGATGCGGAAAAAGCGCGAGAAGAGACGGCACGAGCTCAGGATACTGTTGAGGATCTTCGTGGGCAACTAGTCGAAAGTAAACTGCTAGTTGAAGACCTGGAGGACGAACGAGTAAAGCTGGAAAGGCAATTCAAGAGGTTCATCGTCACCCACAGTTCATATTGCAGCCACAGGAAATCGTGCATGAATGACATATGAATCACACTATCGTCAAGATTTCACGTTTTCTGCGGGCATTTTTCGTAACCTGTTCGAGAGCCTTCTGCCATTTTTACTTCATTTTATTTGCAGCATTAATTATTTCATATAGGTTTAAAGAAGAAGCTCAGCAAGACATCGACAGTAGTTCGGAAATAGTTGAAGTGCTTACTCAACAGACGGAAGAGTTACGACGAAACGGTCCGCATAGACAAGGCTCAATTGTCGAGCAGGTCAGTCAGATGTTCGTCTAGAGAAATGAAAAGGAGCGGGAAAGAAAGGGAAGAGAAGAATAAGAAAAATGAAAGAAACCGAAGAGAGAACGGTTTGGAACTTCCATTCTACGATCAACTATCTGAGCCACACTCTATTTTCTCATGGTTTTTTTCTCCAATTTTTTTTATTTCTCCGCGCTAAAGTTATGATTATTTTCAATACATCCCAAAACTCTCCAATATGCTATTTTTGACTGTTGTCTTTTCTTTTTCTCTTTCAGGAAAGAAAAAATACTCTTTATTTATGGAGTTTGTTTTAAAAGTGTGGAGACAAATTTTCTGAAACTGCTTAGTCATCCTATGGAAGCAAAAATGCTCTGATATCGATGAACAATGTTTTTTTTTTAAGATGAGCGGTCTTGAGGAATCACTCGAACAAGCTCGTTCCGTTATTCGCGATCTACAACGTGAACGTGACGATCTGCAAGCCCAGCTACTGGCCACCAGTGTAGAACGAGGGCGAACCCTACTGGCGGATCAGCCGTCGCTGGCCGATGAGCTGATGAGCGGAGGCGGAAACTCGGAACAGGTCCATAACAAACTTTATTGCTAGTGGGAATTTTAAATATGGAGGGAAAGCTTTTGAAAGACAAAATATTATGTTGTGGCAACGTGGTACGACGTCTAACTTTTTGCCGTCATGAATTGAAACCAACGAATTTCATTCGTTGTGCCCGTAAAGGCGGCAACAAGTAGTCTGTCATTAGCAGTTAGCTTCGTTCGTACCGAGATTAAATAAAATTCGGTTCACAATATTCTCTCTTTATAATTTAATCAGCTAGAGAAACGTGCAGCAGAGGTATCTTATCATCCTCGTCGTCGGTAATCATTTTTATGGTAAGTTGTACAAACTCATCCAAAGTATACTTTTCTTTTTGAGAATTGCAATTTGTTAAGAATCGCTTTCGTTGGTGCACTGTTGGTGTAATATCTAATTGGTGCGGAAAATATAGTCCCAATACAAAAGTTGTAGTAAAACGTTGTTTTATCGTGAAATGAACAAACAGAAGTAATGTGCATTGGAGCAAATGCATGATGTCTTTTTTTCTATCAAGCTCTCACGTGGACATCGAAATCGACATCTATTGCAAGTTGTCTCATGTTTACCTGAAAAGAAGTGTTTTATTTTGAAGATTCTGGAAGCGCTTCGTGAACAAGAAGTCTGTAATCAAAAGCTGCGGGTCTACATCAATGGTATTCTAATCCGCGTCATCGAGCGGCATCCGGAAATTCTTGAAATCGGTAAATATTCACAATTCTTCTATATCTATATTTCATTTCAAGTGCTTGTGTGGCGCAGTGGTCGGAGGCGCCCTGCAACACACACGTGGAATCAATTCCTGCGCCCATGGCCCACCAAGCCTTCCATCCCTCCGGGGTCAGCAAATTGGTACCAGATTTGTCTGAGAGGATAACAGCACTGGCTCGATACATCGGCAGGCCACCGCGAGTCACTGTAAAGGCCAGATATGCATTCAATCACCTCCAACGATACTTAATGAAGTCGAATACATGGCGCATCCCTCAGGGACTGATCAACGCTAAAAGCTTTACCCTTTTTTATCCTTTATATTTCTCTTCTCTTCACATTTTGTAACATTTATGATACACAAAACTCTATTTGCTAATTGATTAACACTAATTGTAAGTGATAAACAATAGAACATCTCATTGGGAAGAAAAGAAAGTATTTAGAAATGCTTATTTTGGCAGCATTTGATGGAATTCGGAGTTCTAGAGACGTCGTTACAGGTGAACAGAAACCACAGCAGTCCAGTTGACGGTGCGCCGGAGCAGCCACAAACAACAACGACGCCACCAAGACGCAGTCTGTGACGGCATCTGAATCACCGACGGCATCGTCAAGGTCGACGACGTCGTCGATGTCGTCGCTGTCGACGCGGTTATCGTCATATCTGCCGTCATCACTTCTACGTTGGGTTTGACGACTATGCGTATCTAACTACAGGCTCTGGTATCGTCGTTGAATTGTAACATCTGGATACCAAGGACAAGGATCAGGGTCACTAAAATGATTGTGCTCTCCTCAATTTTTCTATCTATTGGCTAATACGAGGTGAAATAGAAGCAGAATGGAAAGATGTGGAAGAACGAGACTCGTACTGAGTTTTCTGTTTCACCTTATTATTTGATGACTCTGTTCCATAGCGGGTTATCGACGTCCTTGTGATCTAAGCATAACATTCCAATCGAGGCTGCTCCTATTTCTCGTTTTTTTCTCTCTTTATCGGTTGAATTATTGTACATTAAAGGGTAGAGTATCTATTGTTCAATATTATAACGACTATTCCAGTGCGAAGAAGTAATTACCAAATTAGTGTTTCGTAGAATTTCGTTGGTCGTATGAAACCAAAACTGTTGTTAGCCGGTACGAAAATTGCAGTTCACGCTGATTAATCAAAATTTGGTGCACACGAGATTTCACCCTATAGGGCTGCTCGTTTTGTCCCTCTATCGTACGACACTGCGCTTCAATCTGGCCTTGAAGTGTCCAGTGGTTGGATATCACATCGAATTTCCTTCTTAACTTCTGCGTAATACGTAATGGACGTGATGACTTGTTGAAGTGAGGTACGGGGTCATTGCTGTGAATATTTTTGGAATTTTCCCGCTCTATAGAATGGAATCGACTGCGCATCTTCTGCGTGTGCGGGCACAGGTGTTCTTTTGCTGTGTTTTTTAATAGATTTTCTGAGTATGTGAGATTATGACCGTTTCTCGACTAGGCAGTAGATTACGCCAGGTGAAGCAATTTCATTATTGCATCCCTGACCCTTATTTTTCTCTACACTTGCCTTTTCACGAAAATCTTTCTTCGCTGTATGTGATTCTGTTGTTTATTTTTCCTTCACACTATTCTTATAGTCTTTACTCCGAAGTGCTTGTTGCGAAGGTTCTAATTCAACACTAAGCAAATGTGATTTGTTTGGGAGAATATGAAGATGCAATACTGATCTAGAACTTCCCGACTCTTCTTTCTGCATTGGTTGAGCTAAGCTTCTTTTCCCATGTTCAGAAACTTCTTGAGTCTCATTCTATGTCCTACTTTGGTTTCTGTGTTTATTTTCCTTTAATTCTCTTTTGTTCTCCATTTGTTTTTTCTTCTTTTACTCTCCATCTCTCTGTCAAATGTATAAAATTTTAACATTTGTTCAACAAATGGTTGTGGATAAATGTTCTTAAGAAATGTTTCATCTATCTGACGGTAGCTCAATTACAGTTCACTGTTACAGTGTTGCTGTTATACCCAACACCGGATTCACTTAAAACAGCTCAAAGCATTGTCTTTTCTTTTCTTTATGCTTTATTGAAAGAACGTGGAAAGTGGAGTGGTTGGTAACGTGGTGCCGTAACACACTCATGATCGCTGGTTCGACTACTTTGTGGTCCAACCACACCTTCCATCCCTCCGATAAAAAATGGATAAAGGATAAAGGATAAAGCTCTGAGCAATCCCTGAGGGATTGCGCCATGCATTCGACTTCATTAAGCATCGTTGGAGGTGATTGAATGCATATCTGGCCTTTACAATGACTCGCGGTGGCCGGCCGATGTATCGAGCCAGTGCTGCTATCCTCCCAGATAAGTCTGGTACCAATTTGCCGACCCCGGAGGGATGGAAGGCTTGGTGGGCCACGGGCACATTTCACGTGCGCGCCGCAGTGGCGCCTCCAACCACTGCGCCACACGCGCCCCTGACTCCATCCCTCCGAAAGCAGAATAATGGTACTAAAGTTCTCTGTGAAAAGCTTCTACTGACTACGTTTGCTGAAGACGTTGGAGCACTCCAATAGGGTTTTCCCATGATTCCAAGTACAATAAATTCTACCAGCGCCTCAACTCTACTACTCATCCCAAGTCTCTAGAGGAAATGAACTCAGGTAACATCCAACGGTGAACTTCATGAAGAGAATAGGTCCCCAAGAAGCAACTCAACTCACAAACTAAATGGCAGCCCAACACACAAGCTAATCTTAACCCGAGGAGGCGAGGAAAACGGAATCGGTTGAAGGAAGTGCTGGGATTGAAACACTATTTGATGTCTTACTTGGATACTTCTATGGCCCATCTTCACTGGCTGTGCGGCCTCAGCATAATTCTTATTCTCCAGATATCTGCCAGTTTAGCCATTATGGCTCCCTGGAGTCCTGAGGTCAGCCTTGCCGAAGCCTTCTTCAGGTAGTCACCATCGTTTTTGTGGATAAGAGGGAGATTTGCCACCGCGCGACTAGCTCGACGCAAGAACAGTTGTGGTTCCTGGTATTGGTTTACTCTTAGCTGAGGTTTTGGATGGAAACGTCGGGCTCCTCTTCATCTTTGTTGGTTCCACTAGGGGATGAACCCTGCTGTAAATCGCAGTCTGACACCTGGAAACACCTCCATGCCACGATGAAGTGAACCATGGAGAGGATAAGTGATGTCGGGTTATGTATATAGGTGTATGAACTAATCTTTTATTACATGATTAAATATTTCAATGGGATGTCTTCGCATGTAGTTTTGTTTTATCAAAATTTTGTCTTTGTTCTCGAATACGAATCATTTTAGTGAAAGACCTCTCCCATGTGCTTAGGATGAAGCTCATTTCTGGTAGATATTGTGTTTTCTAAAAATTTTCCTTCTTTTCATTGAAAATAAATGTTCTTTAACGAAGAATGAAAGTGAAGTCAATTTCTACGAATAAGAAGAAATTTTAATTAAGAGAGAGAAGCCTACACTATAAAAGAGTAAACATGGATTCGTTGACGCCGCAGTTCATCGCTTTACTAATAGGCTTGTCGTCGTTTCACATCTGAGTTCACCTGATCAGCAGCACCATTGATTACGCAAGAGCTTAAATCTTATGTTAATTAATCGCTTAATGAGATAATATGAGACGACTTACTTCATTAAACAATCATGTACCATTTGTCGCTCTATTGACCGTTAAGCGACTCTAATGGGCATCAGTAAGGCCTCCATTGATTTTTGTTATCTTCTAAAATCACTCAATTCGGCTTCCTTGACGAATACGACAAGGATCATGTTTTCGTTCGCGCGGGATAAAGTGATAGGTTGATATCGCGTTAGATGTCAATAAGCCTTTCAGACATACGGTGTGCATTCAACTCCATTCGTAACATCGTTGAAGTGATGGAACGCATATTTGGCTTACGCAATGTATTGGCAAATGATGTTTATCTTCCTAGAAAATCTTGGCACTAATTTGTCGTCCCAGAAGGGATGATGGGTTTGATTAACCCGGATCGAACCAATGAAGTATATAATGCAGCCCACCATCAAAACGCCACATGTATCATACATGTGAAAACGGTGGCTATAAAAATTTGATCTAATTTCGCATAAGTATTGTTCTTTGGCTGATTAAAAAAGAATGTTGGCTGTGCTATTTTGCACCTGTGCATTGTCTGGAAAATTCTTGTCAGTCTTTATTACTATGTTCTCACTACCGTCATATATTTTATCTATTTCACAAGCAATTTTTTGAACTGTGTTATCTGAATTACCATGGATCTGGTGGATATGGTAATTAGGTTTTCTGGATCTTGGGCAGTTGGTCCATTAGCTGAGCTCACACCAAATTCAGTGTAGATGTCATAATAGTTGTCACAACTGTTCCATTTTTTCGGAGATTTTTCAGCTCACTCATCCAAAAAATATTGTACTCGGAAAAGAGTTTTTTTAAAACAGAAAAAAATAGCAGCAATAGAAATGTAGGAAAGAAAAGCAAATAAGAAGGATTTTAGAGAATGTAGTAGTTTATTTTGTCAGCTAACCATTTTCCATACCGGCCATCTCAAATGAGGTCTACTTAATCCAATGTGCTAAGTTCCCTGCAACATTTTTAGTATAGAATTCTGATAATCCATCCCTATTTGACGGCGCTAACAAGACAACTTCTTCTAATCTGCTTTCCTTTTCATGTCCTCCTTTTTTTATCTTCTCATACTTCCTGTTTAGCTTCATCACCATCACCGATGAGCACATCTAACATGTCAGCTCTTTCTAACTCTCATCTTCTGCAGTGTTAATGCTTTCAGATCGCTTTCACGAAAGTCTTAGAGGCTTCTGTTGTTACGATGTAACATCGGCAGAGTCTTCTTACTCACTAAGTCGGGGCTTAATCGTAACCCATTAACTGTAGCTGTTTTCCTGACTAGCACTAGTGCATGAAGATAAAGAAAAAACACCTCTAACACCTCAATCACTTTGATTGCAGCTGTCAGTTTCAATAGTCACCTCATGCGAGGTGACATCGGTCGCCGTGGTGACGATATTCATCACCATTATCATCGTTGCCACTACAGCCACCACTGCTTCGTCTCAGGCTTGTTGACCCTAGTTCGGCCCGCTTGGACTTTGGCACATCAAATCACTGAGATCTTCACGAAGCCTCTTCTTACATGCTTCCACTATGTTGATCAACATAGCGCATAGTCAAAGTGTCTATATTTCCCACGACCGACTTTCTATTAACCTCGCCATATATAAAATAATTCTTCATTCTTGTTTATATTTCATTTTCGTTCATTGATAGATTTAAATGGACTTCTCACGTGCAATACTATTTATTTCTGTTTATTTATTTTCGCTCTGTATGATCCCATTTCAAACAATGTCTCAATCGCAGCATTTCTTTCATTCGTTTCGCCACTTTGTATCCACCATCCACAAACGTCTTCAGATTTGCGAGCGGGTGTGACTGTCACTTTGGAATTTCCTATTCTTCTATGAATATCATGAAATTGATTATCGAGCTTATTTATTATGATCCCAAATAGAATCCTGAGACAGGTCTAAACGATCGTTACGGGGTCTTTATAGCAGCCAGTTGTCGATCTTTGGGGATCAGAGTGAGCCTTCCCTAGACAAGTTTGATGCCAAATCACCGAATGTGGGGAGAGAGAAAGCCAAGACTGTGTGAGGCGGGGTCAAATCAGCAACCATCCAGGTATTATAGCATGGCATCTCTAACCAGTGCGCTTCCCGTTTCGCTATTATTTATAGATTTATATATAAAAGATGAAGCCCTCGGAATTGAGCAATTCCTGTAAGACGCTCCATGCATTCGACTTCATTAAGCATGGTTTGGAGGTGATTGAATGCGTATCTGGCGCATACAATTACTCACGGTGGCCTACCGATGTATCGACCCAGTGCTGGTATCCTTGTTCAGTATCACTGCTGTTCTATGGATTCTGGGCCGTCGTGGGACATGTGTGCTCATTTATTTTCAGTCTTCTTTGCAGAAAGGCCTCCAAAATGAGAGGAGAGAGAGGTCATCGAGCTCTGATAGGAAGTAGGTTTGGTCTTATCTATGCTTCCTGATGGAAGCTTTTAACTCCTTGTCGGCCTGATTGACCTTACCTTGTGGAAGAGTCGCTCGGTTTATATCGCAGTTCGATACCCGTGGAAACCCTATAAAGACAACAAGGCCTTTCCTGATTCAGGATGGAGATCAAGGAAAAGAAATGATGGCAATATTTTCCTATGTCGACTTGCGTTTAGCCTGGATATGGCTAATCAATATCTACTTTCTTCTCTGTTGAGCTTGCATGAAGTTGTTACAAATATTATGTATTTGGCATACGTTTTGACGTCTTCGTCTTCTTTTGAGCTACGATGACCTGGCTCGATGGTGAAAAACAAATTATTATCGACAGGCAATCAGTATCATCAAGAACCGTCTTGCATGAAAAGACCACACCGAGTGAGGGTACATCACTCGAGCAGTGTTCCACTGTGGCAGATTTTACTCGATGAGCTACGAAGACCTACATGGCCACATGGACGAAAAACTATGTACCATCGACTCGGGTTATCGCTGTTCTCAGGAAGACGAAGACGTCGAAACTTTAGCCGAATAAGTTTATAACAAACTTGTGTAAGCTTGTTAATTACGAGAGCAGAAGTGACTATATTAAACAGTAATACATTTTCTTTGATGATCCTGCTCATGCTGTGCAGATCTCAGCACTCCTTTCATTCAGTTTGTTGTATAGCAACCGTCGTACACAAGGTCTTCCTATGGATTTACGCATGGTTTCGGCTGCTGTTTGAAGACTTCAGCTTTTGCATAAATGATGGTAACTACTCATCAAACTGATTCTTCTTTGAAATCTGCCACAGCTCTGTTAGAGCGTCCATTTCATTATGGATAGTCGCACGGTTTTCCAGGAAGGAGCTTTTTCCATGTATATATGATGCAAATTTGTCAACTCTGAAGAGTGGTAGGCTTGGTTGGCCCGGAGCGTCGTTGAACCAGCGACCATGTATGTATTACCAATATCTCTGATGACCACTCCTCCATCACATTCACGCGCTTATTGCTAATAATAAAATAGCTGGCAATGGAAATCAAGACAACGGTGTTGTTTTTTCTTTCCAAAAACCACAAATATAAGTCAGAATTTTGCCAAATCAGTCAGCTATAGGAACTAGATCGCACTGATTATTATTATTGCTTTTATTACTAGCATTATTATTGACGCTGACGGGTGATTGCTGTTGGCAGTGTTAGGTGGAAAACTAGTTGAGAGATACGCCAAGCAAGGGCCTCCGTGGTGCATTGTGTAAAACGCGAGCAACTAGGAAGGGTAATCGTGGTTCTATCTGGCAAGAGGTCCAAGATTTGCCAATATCTAAGCATTGTTGTGGTTGGATTGTTATTATTATTAATATTATTATTACTATTATTATTATTAACTATTATTTATTATTATTATCTACATGACTCTTGACCACATCATCTGTGCTTATTACACCACTTTATGCATTTCATTGGTTTCCTCACAACCATCATCCACGAACCTCTTCAATCTCTTCTCCCTTTCTTTCTGCTGCTGCCTGAGGATTGTCGTCTTCTTTACGAATGTCGTCGAAAGCTGGTCGAGTCGATTATCATTGTAATCTTGGACTTAGGCGAGCTGGGACATTCCCACCTAAACTGGAGGAAGCGCTGTGGGTGAAACCTTACTTCGTCATGGACTACATCATTAGCCGAATCAGTGCCTTTACGAGTTTCTTTTTTCAGCTCCTTGATGTATTGAAGGCTAGCACAGAATTCGGATGGCGTATCGACGTAGGATGGATTCAAGTGAAATCGATATTATACCTGTTGTGCACGAATGAGTTAACGATTCCATTTTGTCAAGACGATAGGCCTATTGGATAGTGCAAAAGTCGAACTACTGAGAGCATCTATGTGACAGTGGGGCTGACATCGCGTTGCACTGTATTATCAAAATCTCCTACGGCTTTTTTCGCCACGATCGAAGATCAATTTCTTAGTTAGATTCACAAATGGGTGGTCTTCACAAATTTCTGTGAAATCCTGAACCGTTCCCATGATTAAGATTTTCCTTCACTGTAGTCTCGAAACTGTTGTAGTTCTTTCCTAAGTCATTACCACACGTCATCTGAAGACTCCGCCGTTGTCAATATGCCAGAGATTCCAAGCACTGATCTGCTCCTTGTAGAGCTTCCATATGGAGGTGTCTAACTAGTTCTCGACGTGAGAAAGTTTTCTATAGGATGAACTCTCGCTCTACCTCCCATTTCAATACGAACACTAATGAGCTACACTAGTAATGAGTTTAAGGCTAGCAATAAAAACATGTAACTGCTAAAGAAATCGTATTTTATATTCAACTCAGTTGACTGTTCACCCATATCTGTTTAGTAATGAATTGAGAAAAGCCACTAATAGTTAGCATTTTAAAAAAAAACCAGCGTTGGGATGATGCGACATGACGTCGAAGCACAACATCTTCATTAGCTGACGTCTGCGAAATGTTGCCACAGGTAGCAAAAGAAAATCGGATTTGTTACGATGGCATTGCCATCTATCTTTTAATAATAACTGATACCTTCTTGGCTTTCCTAATAATGGTTCGATCACTTTTCCTCATTCTACTGACGAGTATTCGGCCTATATTATTATTGTCTTTTCCATTACTGTTGGGACGATAGCAGCACTGGCTCGAAACACCGGTAGGCTACCGCGAATCATTCTGAAAGCCAGATATGCATTCAATCACCTCCTAACGATTCTTGATGAAGTCGACGGCATGGTGTATCCTTCAGGGATTGATCAACGCCGACAGCTTAATCCTTTTGGCTTTATTAATATTGTTACTGCCATCACTGTTAGTATTTTTGTCGTTATTATTATTATTACCGCCATTATCACTTCGCTACTTCTTGTTCTTCTTGTTGTTTTTGCCATTATTATAATTAGTGATCTATATTAAGTATTAATTATTGCACCATACATAATTAGGTGAGTGTAGCGCAGTGGTTATAGGTGTCTTGCAATGCATATGGAACCGATCCCAGCGCCCAAGGATCACCAAACCTTCCATCTCTCGGAGCTCGGCAAATTGCTACCAGACTTCTCTTAAAAGATGGCAGCACTCATTCGATACATCGATAGGCCAACGCGAGCGTTGCACAAGCCAGATGTGCATTCAGTCACCTCCAAACTATGCTTAATGAGGTCAAATGCACAGCACATCTCTCAGGGATTGATCAACGTCGAAAGCTTTATCATTTAATTATCACATAATTATGCCATAGTAATGGTGACGCAAGCTTTTTCTGATGGAAAATCTTAGTTCCCAGGTACGACTTTCTATTAACCTCGGCATTGAAATATGAATGCGTAGTTTTCTTGTTCAGCAATCGCGAGGTTGTTATACAGCATACATTTACTTCCATAGAAAAACACACAATACAATACAACACAACAGTAGCTGACGTTTCGGCAGTATCGCCTTCTTCAGAGCCGCTTTTTTACATGACTTCTAATGAGGAAGGTTAGAACAGCCTGTTCTAACCTTCCTCATTGGAAATCTTAGTGTTCCTAGTTTAACCATATCAGTGGGTGCTAATTTTACCGTATTGATGTTTCCCGGAAAATTTATCCCCTATTCATCCTATAATTTCCTATTCGACGAGAACAAGCTTCTACTCGAAGAACAAACTGGTGTCAAAGCTATTTGATATCGTTTTCATTTATCTCAATGATCCTACGAAGTCATGATCATTAAACTTCCTATGTTGTTTCAAAATTGTGTGAAAAGGTTTTAATTCACTTATGCTGCGATTTTGAAACTTTTTGTTCTAGTCTCGTCCTCTCACAAGTATTGAGCTTTATTTGACCATAATAGTGAAATGAAACTTGAAGCTGACGTTGATCGGTCAGCTTATAAGCCTTATCCTCTACGAATTAGCTGATGATGCAATCTAAAAATTATTTCCTGTTTTGACGCGGGCATCTATAGAGCTCTATGGTTGGAAGTGAAGAACTTGTAAAGAAAACGTCGTCTTTGGCTCGATTCCACCCCAGAGCTCATCAACCCTCCTTGCATCTCACCAAGTTGTACAAATTAGAACCAGAGTTGTTTAAGAGGACAAAACAAAAATATTGACTTGATATATCAATGGCTCCCACACCAAGTCCTTATAAAGAACGAATATGTATATAATCAGCTCTACGTTAGTAACCTCTACGATGCTGCAAATGGCGTTAGTGACCTCTGCGATGCTACGAATAGCGTTAAATACGACTGCATCGATATGTCTCCACACAAAAATAGAGAAAAAAACAGCAATTTCTTCAGCGCATATCTCTTTTTAACCTTTATGTCTTCTTCGTCATAATTTAATATTTTTACAAACTTTGGTTTTCTAAATATTCTCGCGATTACCCTCCTTACGAAAGCCTACAATGCAAGCCTGATTATCTTCTTCACTAAGCGATGTTAGCAACCAATTTTGCGTCGTTTCAACAATTTGTATTCAGAAAGTAGCCAAGAAAAAAAAATTTTCGCCGCTTCGTTCGATTTGTGCCGCATAATTAATTACAAAAGCAAAAAAGGAATAAAGTTCTCGGCGTTGATCAATCCCTGAGGGATGCGCCATGTATTCGACTTCATTAAATATAGTCGGAGGTGATTGGATGCATATCTGGCCTTTACTCGCGGTGGCCTACCGATGTATCCAGCCAGTGCTGCTCTATCCACCGAGAGAAGTCTGGTACTAACTTGCGGACCCAATGGAATGGAAGGTTTGGTGGACCTGGGACGTGGGGATCGATTCCATTAGTATTGCAGGACACCTCTGACCACTGCGCCACATACGCCCTATTCAGTCGTTGCTAAATGAATTTTTAGAACAGATTACCACATTCGTCTAAACTGCTTTCTAAATTCCACCTCGACCAAGATTTCATTTCTCGCGGAAAGAGAGAATGCGGCTAAGTTTAGTGCACGAAGTCCCAATATTAAAATGAACTGGGATTTTGTAGTAACTCCCACGTCCGACTTTTCTACTAACTATATTTAGTGGAAGACTCATAGAAAACGGTGAATGTGCAAAGAGGCTACTCTGTGTTCAACGTGCTTGAAATTCTGGTTCAACATTTTCTCTGTTTGGTTATGGAAGTAGGTTGTGATTAGTGTAGATTGCAGTCAGCTTGACCTTTCCAGGCTGTGGGGAAGGCGAAATCCGCCGTAACGTCAGCTTGTACGTAAGTAAAGAAATAAAATAACACCTCGTGTTTACTAAACAGAGGTAGAAAGAAGTGGGATTTATTTAGACCATTAGGCGGCTCCTAGGAAGATGCCGTTATTGAAAACGTCGACAACGAATACGACCGGCTTACTCAACATTTTCACGGTTGCACTATCAAAGCTGAAAGTAAGAATGTCGCCATGAGATCTCTATCTCTCGAAACAACACAGCCGATATGCCAACGTGGAAATGCATGGGCTACAGGCAACCATCAAGTCTCGTCCGATTTTGCAAAACACAGCAGGGAGCAGCAGTTATGGTCGAAGCTGCAGAGGATGAGAAAAACATTCGCAAAGCCCAACGGAGCTTCGCCAATTACAAGACCAAGATGATTGCACTCCAACGGCCAAACAGAACAGTTAGAGCGTCCAGAAAGGCAATGGAGAAAATCATCCACGATTACTACTCAGATCTCTTCGATAGCCACGTCCATCTCCCGTCTTATGAAATAAAAGAGGATGGACCTCATTGAAGATATTCATAAGTCTCAGTTACAGCCACTAATTATGGGACGAGTTCAATTAAAGTTTAGTCGAATGAAAGGGTAACACTCTAAAGGTCATTTAGTAGGATCTCATTGGTGGCCACTCACTTTCGCTGTACTGCCGGGATTTTCTCATCGAGTTCCGTCCTTCCTTCATTGTGCAGAACGATGAATTTTTGCTGAATACTATCAGGTCCTACTCAGTTTGCCTTCCGTATGCCACTACCTCCACCGCCAATCTACTATTGTCGCATTCGTAACTGTCAGCGAACTTGTGGACTCGTTCATCGTGATTCTACCAAAAGTAGGTGGAAATTTCCTCATCACTTCGAATTTCTGGACTGAATCAGTCATTAAGGCATTTCTGTCCATCTTCTAAGAAAACCTTTATTCTTAAAATTTCGTCGACAAGGTTTACACAAAGGATTTTTCCACACCACGTAGCATCCTCATCATTTAGATAGCGGGGAGTTCATACTCCAGAAAAACGAGAGAATTTTCCAGAAACCTTTAGATAAAAGGTAAAAGACTGTTAACTGAATGGATGTAGAAAGGATACGCTAGCAACAACTCCAAAAAGTCGAGAATATTAAAAAATCAAAATTAAATTACTTTCGAAGCAGTTCTTTAATTAATTAATTTAAAGTTAAAAAACACATTGCGACCTACTCTATTCCATTAGAGATTTCCACTCTATTTGCTAACGTTTTCAATAACACTGTTTCGAAAGCACTTCAAAAACCTTTGGTGGAAATGACAATGTCTTAAGTTTTGTCTGCATTCTATACTTTTTGTACGGCAACGTACGTTGTGAACTACAACCACGAGAATGCTGAGATATAAGCAAAACTCGGAACCTCAGTTGGGCCTAGAACCCGTGACTGCACTTACCAGGGTTGTGGTGAATAGCACGGTTCGAAGCCAAACTCAGCTTCCGAGTTTTGCTGATATCTTAATGTCCTTTTGGTTTTAGTGCATGTCGGTGAAATAAGAGACTCTAGAAAAGTGGTTAATTGTCCTCATAATTCAATTGTTTGGAGACGAAACGAAATCTCACAATAGAAACGTTTTCAAACCACTAATAATCGCCTTGCCCTTGTTATTCTTCGCATGTCTGTTTAATAAGTAGGAATAAGAACTGAAGAATACCTCCTTAAAATTCGAAATTATTGATTGATTTCTGCCATAATCACAGGTAATAGGGGAAATCTTTGCTTTTGCTTTCATTTTTAGAGCGATTACCGTTTTCGTTGAAGAGTTTGTCGCTAGACAATGTGGAGCAAGTAGTGAAAGGTAAAAATTTTTGAAAATCACTTAAGGATCTGAATCTGTTCCAAGAAGATAGCTGGATTTAATGTGTTTTTTCTTTAGAGTCACCAAAAAAGACAACAAAGAATAGGGAACACAAAAAACGTGTCAAAAGAAAAGGTAGGTATTGATTTTAATGTTAAGCATATGGTCCGGAAATGCGGAAAATGGAAAAGGAGGTAGTCACCGATTTTGTGCGGAAAAACGTCATGTGAATGTTTTCCTGCTCATCGACGAGGTTTTGTGAATTCCTACTGGTGGAATGAAGGATTACTGCTTCAAATCATATAAAGAACAAGAAAAATGTTGCCTAACAATTAAATTTCAACGTTTGCGGAATTCCACTCATACATGGGAGGGAGTAATTTAGCCGGTGTGAATTGACACCAAGTCATCATTTTCTGACATCAGGTTCGGTGTGCGCAAAGGTATCCTTGCGCTATTTATGCACTTAATTCGCAATCCGTAGAAGAGCTTGGAAAACAAGTACGATATGAAAAACATCGAAGATACTAGAAGAGTGCGGTCATTTGGTAGGGGCAATTCGGCTGCTACGAAATGGTGCCAACTCGTAGGAAGCGCGGGAAAAAATCAGCTATCAAATATATGTGGAAGGCAGATGGATTTAGGCGTTAGACTGATAAGTTTTAAAATGATATTCACACCCATGTCAATGTTTAATCCACTGCTCTCTCCAAGAAAAGGTGAGTGCAATGCAAAAGTATCGGAGCAGTCGAATACGAGTCGTACTGTATTATTACGTCTCAAATCATTTTTATTCATAATCATGGAAGTTCCTGTGTGAAAATTGATATTTCTGGAAGTAGAACGTAGTAGTTTCAGCGCCGGCAAAAGAAAGGAAGAGTTTGACCGACAATAACACATCCACCTCAACTAGTAATGGAATATTTGGCCGAGGTTAGCGAATGCCAATTTAGGATTAGAACTCTTGGAATCACAAGTTCTTTCATTTCCATTGTTTCGACCACAAAGTCGCATTGATTTTTACTGTTATTTCCATTTAGTGTCGCAAAATAAGGATACAAAACAAATGGAGACGAAGCAACAGTTCTCCACATTTGAAGAGATTATGGATCGAGCTGCTAGAAAGGTACAGGATATTCTATAGCATTTTCTGTTAACCCTTCTCCGTTAATACATTCCATTATCATTCATTAGAATTTCGCTTCATCATTTCTCTCTCGATAGTTTCATAAGTAGTTATTGATTTATGCCGATCTTCTATAGATCATCTGGATCGATTAAAACTGTGTACATTTTTTCTTCTTTCCTTAACTCAGTGATAATCTAAGGAGACATTTTGCTGAATGCTCTGCGACTAAGATGAACCGAAACTTTAAACGTTGTAGAATTTTTCCTAAGAGCATGATTTTCTACGTGGTCTACAATTTTTCAGATATCCGCTGTGACAATGGAAGGCAAACCATCCACATCGACGTTATCCAAAGAAGAAGAAGCCTTAGCCGAAAAACGATGTTCGTCTTAGTCATCTTTGAATATCTAGATTTAGAGAATTGATCCATTATCGATTATCAGGTTGACAAGCAGGCGATATGTTTCTTTTTTTCTAATTTTTCACGAGCCGACATTACAGACTGCGCAGATTCTAGCATTTCTTTCCTTTGTTTCCCACATCCCTCTCAGTAGTTTACCGCCTCATCGTGGCTGGGAAGTGTTCCTGGGTGTCGGACTGCGATGTCCAGCGGTAGATCCATCCCCTGGTAGGGTCTCCCAAACTGAGAAGGAGTCCGACGTTTCCATCATGAACCCTAGCTAAGAGTAAACCAATACCAGAATGCACCACCGTCTTGGTATCAAAGTCGCATGGTGGTAAATCTCCTTATAATCCACAAGAGCTGCGACTGCCTGTGGTGGTGAAGACCTGCGGCACACCTTGGAGAGGCTGACCTCGGGACTCCAGGAAACCATAATGGCTTAACCAGCAAAAGCAAATATCCGAAAAAATAAAGATTGTGCTGGGAGCGGCACAAGCAATGAGGACGGGTCATTCAAGTGTCAAGTGTTTCGCACATCACCGTCATCCACGAATGTCATCATTTGTTACGCCTATTCGGCAGCTGCTTAAGGATTTTAGTCTCCTTTATCGTTTTGTCGTTAGATGCTGCTCGACCTTATTCTATACTGAATTTATGGCATTCGCTGGTCATCACAGACAGTCTCCAGTCTTCATACATCGGAGAGAAATGTCCAGACAATTCCGATGCGGATTTGCTGACACCAGAGATATGAGGGGCCTGGTTGGTTCGGGGTAGGGTTGAACCATGATCTTTTGCCTATTACTGGATAGCATAAATACCACTGGATTACCCGTGCTCTTAAAAAACCCACGTAAGAAGTCTGAAAAAACTTCAAGAATAAGTAAAATTCCTCGTGGCCATCGTATATTTAAATAATTAGTTCGGTTATAAAAGTAAGACTCTTCGTTCATTGAAATTTACGGTGCTTAATCTAAATAAACCCAATTTAAAGATGGTTCAGATATGGAACTAGTGATAACTTGCAGATTTATTTGACAGAAACCAAAAGTAGCGAATCCACCCCAGACTAATGGACAGTTTTTTGATCAGACCATATTCTTTCAAAATTGCACTGAGATTCACGGTTGCTTCTTCGTAGGAAATTCCTTGCAGTATCAAAAAAAAAGAGTTATTTAAAAGCTTTTCGTCGCGAAAATTAGACTTGTGCCAATCTAACTGGGCTACTTTTTTTTAGCTCGTACAGTACCATCAGTTTCGGTGGACACTACAACAATACATTTCGATAACCCGATATGGGATAATCCGGAACTGCGAGCGGAATTGTTAGATTCAGAGGAGGAATTCGCGCTAGACGGTACACCTTGCAATCCATTCAGCCTTTCGAAATTAGCAAACTGTAGATGAACTTGTACATTTATTCATCGCTTTAGGATGTTCAGCTGTAACAATTTGAAAGCCATCTCGGTCCTTTGTCCATGTTTTTTAATGCACTGAGTAACCACTCGTCTAATTTTTCCCTCATTACTATACAGAGATTTTCAGCGTTCAATAATTTTCAGCCAGTCCACCAACTCTGCAGGAGGACTCGACTGTAGTGGACGAACTTATAGAGTAAGCAACATCTTTTGCATTGATTTCCAGAAAAATCAATATTTGTTCATAAAAGTAGTTTACGGCATGCTTTATTGGTGAGCAAAGCAAAGATTGACAGCAACAAATTTAATTCCAATTCAAGAATGGAATGCAGAGATGAGTTTGGAAGCAAAATATTTGGAAAGGCAGAATCACAGAGCGAAAAGTGCAACAGCGGGGAAACGGGTAAGTGGGCCTGCATGAGTTGATGCCAACTCATAGTGTGGCGGAAAGCTGAAACTGGATGCGGGAGCCACGCGAATTTAGATGTTAAAATGCTTACCTTTTATTTGCTGCCTACTACAATTTTTCACGGCAGGGTATTATGCGAAATACAACCACAACGATGCTGAGATATTTGCAAAACCTCAGACCGTAGTTGTCTGCGGTGGAGATCGAGCGCGTTATTACCCTTTCCGTAGGCTCACCACCGCACCATGCGGGTCCTTAGTTTGCACTTATCCGAATACGCCTAGTTTTCTGCAACGACCGCTTTGGAGTATACATAATTTCCCGGCAACTATTGAAAAATTCGTCAGAGAAAATAATTTTTGTAAATTACTAAGTAGAAAGAGTGGTTTTCAACGATCCACTTCTACCACAATATTGCATTAAATGAGACATAGGCCTACTCAAAGAGTGTGGAAAACAAGCTTCTCGAGGATAAATCGAGCTGGAAGAGTACGCATGGAAACCAATGCAAACAGCAACTTATACGTTAAACAAAAAAAATCGGTGGTAGGTGTCAATGCTGTTTGTCGTGTATTGATGTTTAAAAAAAAAACAAGGTATTCCGAGGAGTAGTAGAGGTCCTCCTCAGTGCTGGAGTCATGGAAAAGAGGTAAATGGTCTGACAAAAATTGACAACGGTGGCAGTGAAAGAAAAACCCTTTTACATGACGCTTTGAATATTAACGTTCGATTCCAGTGAAGCAACACATGCTGTTGACTCCAATCCGATTGATCATGAGAGAAAAGATGAGATGGTAACCGGTTGGAGTTCCGATGAAGGTGAGTAGAATTAAGGGTGAAACACTCCAAAACTTCGCATAAATTTTGAATCCGAATTCTCCGGAACTGAAGCGAAAATTTAAGAATCCATGAATAGCATTTACAACGCTAAACGTAGAAAGCTTATGAGAACATATGCCTATGCTAATAAACATGGAACACGCTAATGAACACTTTATGGCTGTGCAATGCATTCAACGCGGCTCGTATCATCGTAGAGATAATTGAACACATATTTACCCCACGAGATGATTTATCGTGGCCTAACAATCTATCTTGTAGTATTTTATCCTTTTAAACAAGCCAGGTGCCATTATACCTAGCTCGGAGTAACTGAGGGACTAGTTTACTCAGACGTGGGATTGAACCATAATGACACTGTATTGTGCGTGAGGCCCCTAAGCGCTGTGCTAAAATCTCCACTCAGTCGTAACAGTGCAAACTTCGTTTGCTCTACCGGTACTTTTTTGCTAGTTGCATCTATATGAAGGCAAGAACCATTCTTTGTCTACGTAGCGTTTCTATTCGTATAGTTTTAGACGACTACTCGACACTCGATCTTCGTCAAATTCGCAGGCTTGACAGTAAGCTTCCTTCTCCTCATTACGTCATGTTCATTTGGATCATTCTGTGGTTGATTAGTATATTTGGCACACCATTCTAGATTCTCTTATACGTTTTTTAGGTAACAAATCGTTAGTTTTACCAGCCGTACGTAAGCACTTTCTGAATGAAGGCAATTATGAACGAAGTATTGACGTCGCCGATGAGATCTAAACCAATGCGTTTAGTATAGTATACGTAGAGAAAATCTGATAAGGATCCCACAAAGATCTCCCACACCACTTTGCCCATTCATCAGACATGAATGGCACTAAATCTTCAAGATCTCAATCCATTGCTTAAATTTTAAATGATGGCTCATAACACTGTAAATATTAATTTATCTATTTCACAGCCACGATGACGTCAGTGAATCATACGAAACCAAGCTCCAAAGTAGAATTCGCCCAATGTCTCACTGTTACTGTTGTTTTTTGCTTCGTCTTCTTTCAATTCAAGGTCAAGGCTATGTCTAGGCTATACATTCGCTGTGTTCAATACGTACTACAGCTATGAATTATGAGTTTTCAGAAGCATTTTTAAAATGAACAGTGGAACTTTCATGAAGAAAACGAAGCAGTTTCAGAAAACCTTAAGATCTCCCCACAAACTGACAAGATTACTGCCAAACGATGGAAAGAAATAACATAATGACATCGGTCGTAAAGTGTTCGAGTCTTTCGCGATCTGTAGGTTTCTAGGCTATCTGACTAAAGATTGGACAATGCAACCTTTTACATTCTGCCTACTACAGTTTCTCACAGCAGGATATAATGTGAAATACACACCCAATGATGATGAGATATTTGCAAAATTTGGACCACAGGCCAAACCGAATCACATCTACCCTTTTCCGAGGGCTCGCGTGTTACACTTTAGATCAGTGAGAGAGGCTCTTGCTTTTCTCTTCTCAGCTAGTTTTCTACCTAGCAGTACCATCTGCAAAAAAACAAGATTAAATAGTTGTTCCATTAAAAATCTCTACTTCCAAAACAAAATGTGTTCGGTAATCTATCACTTCTCGGTGATTTCGAAGGTGACATGTTCTTCTTCGATGGTGCTTAACCATACCATATACCTATATCTTCAATTAGGAATTGTTAGGTTAAAAGGCAAATCGTTGCCGATTCTCATCCGAAATCCCTTTATTCCATATTAAAAGCTGTTTGTATTGTGTTATAATTTGTTCTAGAACATTCTTTAGCAAAGGTATGAATGAACACGGATAGAGCAGAAAGATACGCATCGACGCCGATGGCCGCCGACTAGAAGGTGAACGCAGTCGTCGGGCCATGCACTACCGATAAGCAGACTAGGTGGCTATGGTGTTAACACTTTAATAGAAGCCAAACGAACTGCAAATATCTTCCGTAACCTGATCGACTGGTCACGATTGGCGAGGATACTGCTCGAGAAGTAAAGCAGAACAGAAGCTATTCTGAACTCAGCCTTTCCATGGAAACGACCGCATCCACGTCAGAAGTTTAAATAGCGGACACCTGAGGAGATTCCCTGAAATACTGTACCTCACCTATCATGCACGTCTAAGAAGAAAAAGAGTTCTAAGAGAAAAAAGGCGCATTAGGGTTATCAACGTTCCAGTCCGATATTCTAATCGTCTTGGTTCTATTTCATCTATGAAGCAATCGCACTCAAATCCAGTTCGGAAAAACATTCCCTACACTGCGATCCGAAATGAAAGCATATTTTGTTTTTCCCGAACCTTTCAAGCTCTATCTTCTAAGTTCTATGCCTACTCATATTCTATAATTCCTAGGACACTTGGACGGCCCATCTTCATCAGTTGTGCGGGCCCCACCACCCTCTCCATTCCGTGGAGTTCTGCTGGTTTAGTTATTGTGGTTCCCTTGAGTCCTGAGGCCCTCCCAACGTTTTACCGCCTCTTCGTGGCTGGGAAGTGTTCCTGGGTGTCGGACTGCGATGTCCAGCGGTGGATTCATCCCCTGGCAGGGTCTCCCAAACTGAGGAGTCTGTCGTTTCCATCAGGAACCGTAGCTAAGAGTAAAAAAATACCAGAATGCACCACCGCCTTGGTATCAAAGTCGCATGGTGGTAAATCTCCTTATAATCCACAAGAGCTGCAACTGTCTGTGGTGGTGAAGACCTGCGGCAGACCTTGGAGAGGCTGACCTCGGGACTCCAGGGAACCATAATGGCTTAACCAGCAAATCTCCGAAAAAATGGAGATTATGCTGGGGCCCGCAAAACCAGTGAGGACAGGCCATTCAAGTGCCAAATGTCAAGTGAGCCCTGAGGTTAGCCTAGCCAGTGTGCCCAAAGTGGCCACCACCATAGGGAGTTGCCGTCCTTGTGGATCAGAGAGAGATTTGCCACCATAGGACTATTCTGATACTAAGACGATGGTGGATACTGGTATTTGTTTACTCTTAGCTGGGATTCTTGATGAAAACGGCTTGAGAAACACCTCAGATTGCGAAACCCTGCCGTGGGGACGAATCTCTCCGCTGTACATCGCAGCCCGACACCCAAGAACACCTTCTAGCCACGACGAAGCGGTAAACCGTTGGGAGAACTCATATTCTATACAGTTTCAAAATGAAGACTTAACTACAAATTCTTAATGTAATGTAGTTTCCATACAAGTTCTTGTTCAACCAGGGATAATGAAACACTTGAATACTTGGATGGTCCGCCGAGGGAATAACGCCGATCTCACCATGATTCCTTTTGGATGCGTTTCCTCACCATTGTCGACCATGCTGATGATGAACCGTTCACGCCAACGACTACTGAGATAAAAGTGGAGAACACAAATTAAAGCTACATTTGGCCTTATCTGTATAACTAAATGCACACCTATCACTGGTGGTCTCAATAGTCATAGAGTAACTTAAGCAGGCGTCCAGTAAGATTTCCAATCTTTCCTTTGCCGCATCAGAGGTGCTTTGTTACTCGATAAATAACCTTGAAATGCATCGATGTCTGCATGAGTTTTCTATTTCTTTTGTTTCTAACGAGGAGGTAATTCATCAAGCCCTGGTGTGATGTAGGCCTACCCTTAGGTGAACCTACATAAGGCGACGTCGAATTCATTAGCTTGGGCGGCCATGTTGGTAAAAGGATACATAGCGGCACCCAAGAATATCTTGCAGTTAAGATGAGAGGGTAAACCATTAGAAGACGGGCCACATCTATACTATTTACAGTCTCGAGATTTCATTTTAACCAATGAACCAGGGGCCAGCGCAAAACAGAACATTGGTTTAAAAATCCCTTTCATGGGAATAATAACTTAACACATTCACAACAAAATATTATTATCACTGCAGAGTGCAAGCGGCATGTATTCAGTGCAACGCATGCAACCCCTTGCACCCGTCCCACTCAATCCGTCACTCAGTACAAATACACTCATTAGCAGCAGTACCTGTGTTACCCACTCAGTACAAAAACCAAAGAATTGCCAGGGGACTCATGCACCCGTATTTTCAGCGAAGAAGAAGTCTTAGGGCAATACTCACCAACACTTACAGTCTCTGAGGCGAACCAAAC
Organism: Angiostrongylus cantonensis; assembly: GCA_009735665.1. NCBI lineage: Eukaryota > Metazoa > Nematoda > Chromadorea > Rhabditida > Metastrongylidae > Angiostrongylus > Angiostrongylus cantonensis. Next base: position 220,109 of record MQTX01000218.1, on the reverse strand, counting down.
AAGTTCGTCCAAAAAACAGGGTGTTGTATAATACAAAGCGTGTATCATGTCTTTTCTCAGAACACGCCCAGCACAATATACGCACTATGAAGATATCGAGTGGATATACAAAGCATAGAAGAAACTTTGTGCAACAAAATAAATAGCCCTGAGGAGAATCCATGGTCTGTATCACCAATAAGAATAATAATTTAGCCATAAAAAGCAAAGCATTCCTCGAAACTTTATGTCATAACTATGACCACTTAACTCATAAATTAGACAATAATACTTGTATTGCACTTTAGATTAGATTAAAACTATAGATCCCACCCTACGGGAATGGAAAACTTCCAAACTTTTCCACATCCATGAATATTATATATCACAACATCTCGCCACCAGTAAGGGTTATATGCGGAGTTATCAGTACATAAATACTTGAAGGTACGTCTTGTTCCTATTGCTAAAGAACCAAATAGCCCATTTCACAATATTAACACTCGCCAACTGTAGTCCTCATTGTGGACCCCGCAATATAGGGTTTAGATTGCAACTTGTATCGCATCTACGGGAAATAATCATGGCACAGCATGGTACATTCCACTTAGAACAATCCTACCTATCACCAAGAAAAAGCTAAAAGTAGGATTGGCTTAAAAATAACCATGATCCATATTTTGATTAATTTTGTTATTACAAGCACATCCGTCAATACAATGAAAACACTACTTCAATTGGTAATTACAGTAACGTTTGTTCCGCCAATATTTCACCATATCCACTTGGAGGATCTTCGGTGAATCTTCGGAATTTAACGTCCAAAATTGCAGAATCATCTACGAAGACAACAGGATATGCCTGAAGGATCCATCTTTCGGACACTCAAAGATAGTAACTTCCGTAAGAAAAGACTTGCGCTATATGTCTCCTATGTATTGCACGTTCAACGTTTTATCCAGGATCAATTCCTCTGTCAGATGATTGCTGATGACACCGATCGATAGAACTAGCTGAAATACATGTGAAACGAAGGACCCGCACGGTGTGGTGATGAACGCGTTAGCTCCGGAAAGAGTAAATAGCGAAAAAAGTAAGTTGGGTTACTCAGATCAATTCCATTACTTCGATGAAAAATAGTGAAGAAAAGTAAAATGGAAACACTTGAACACAAAACGTGTTTAAGTCTCAAACAAGGAAAAAATCCTCGGTAGCTTAACTGGTTACTGAAGTAGGTTACTGAAAAATACTCCCAAAGGTTAACTTATTTGCTGACTACTACAATTTTACACGGCAGGGTATTATGTGTGATAAAATCATAGTGGTGCTGAGATATTTGCAAAACTCCGGACCGCAGGTGGCTGCGGTGAAAGTCGAAGGCGCTATTACCCTTTCCGGAGACTAACGCTTTCACCATCACACCACGTGTGTCCCTCGTTACGCCTTTCTCTCAGCTAGTTTTCTATCCACCAGTGTCATCAGCAACCACCCAAACGCAGACTCCAAAATGTGTTTAAAAAAAGGATAAAAAGATGCAAAGAACAAAAAGATGTTGAATACTCACAGGTCCTTTGACACCTGTAATAGTAGGCACCGTCCGTTCACCATTAACAAGAAAATACAATTCAACATGATCATAACATACACCCTGAAAATAGACTCATAATGCTGTCCAGAAATCGAACAGAATTCGAGTATGAGGAAACAAAGAGTTTCGTTTGCATATCATAGACGATAATATGTTAGAATCTTGCAACGGTTTACTGCCTCATCGTGGCTAGGAGGTGTTTATGGGTGTCGGGCTGCAATGTAGAGCGGAAGCTTCGTCCCTCCAGCAGGTTTTTCCAGGCTGAGAAATAGTCCAGCGTTTCCATCAGGAAGCCCAGCTAAGCGTAAACCAATGCCAGGATCTACCACCATCCTGGTATTAAACTGAGTTGCATACTGGTAAATCTCCCTCTCATCCACAACGGGCGAGGCTACCTGTGGTGGTGACGACCTGGGAGACTTTTAGCTACGCTGACCTCAAGACTGCAGGAAACCAAAATAGCTAAACTAGCAAAACTCCGAGAAATGGAGATTATGCTGCAGTCCGCACAACCAGTGATGACGGGACATCCAAGTATCCAAGGAAATAACTACTACGTTAAAAACAAAATAAACATGTAGAGAGAGCATGACAGAAATAAAGAAAAGGAAGCACAACTCTGAAAGAGTGCTAAATGAAAAAGATCAGAACGAGCAACTTACAATGGAGTCCCCATCCGAAATAGCTTTACTGAGTTTTCCAATGACGACTCCATTCGCGACAACATCTCCATTCTCACGAACACCCCAGAAATCGGTGCTGACTGGAATCTCGTCCAGGATCGAATGCAAGTTTCCCAACCCTACTCCCCAGACTCCTTAATATAAACATTCATGACGAAACTCATCCTGAATTTTTATACGAATATGTAAAGAATTTAGAGCTCGATAGGTAAACTTTGACGAAGTTAAAAGATTGGTCCGAGTTAAGGCCAAGCCTATTATTGTAAAGACTAAATAGACATCATAATGTGAACTTACCACTTTGCTGAACATTCACTTGGAAATAAGCTTTATTCTGTAAAATAGGCAATGTGCCAAGAGCGGCACCAGTACCACAAATTCGTTCGCCCTCTTTTAAAATGACGACGTCCTTACCTAAACAAAACTTATTGTACGAGAAAAACAACCGGTGAGCTAAGTAAGTAAAAGTCATGATAAGCTTTCGCTCACTAAAAGACAAAAGCGCTTCCACAGAAAGGAAAAGTTTCCACCTAAAAGGTAGCCTCGTATTAAGGAAATATCATACCACATCTGGAAGTATCGAGACGGATTGGTTGAGGAATGAGATTTGTCATCTGAGAGTACGACGCTGTTGCCGAGAATGACGGTCCTTGTATGCATTCCAAGCAACTGCCCAAATAAGGAATACAACTCCAGAATGGATTCGTAGACATCCTGAAAACTCGAAAGAGAAGTCACGAAGAAACACAAAATTAGCACAGACGAACACTACAGGAAATGACCACGATGGATTGCTAAAAACTCCAATTCGAAGTGTAACCCACTAGTTCCAGACAATAAAGCCTATCTGTATCTAATGCCTAGAATCTGATGCCTAAATACGTTTCGCTGCCGCTCCTATTTCAAGCTTAATTTTTCGTCCCGTTCCCTGTGACTTGATATCGACTCATGCCCAGGCGGCCCATTTGCTGGTCACATATGAATGGAAATTCTCTCACGTGGGAATTGAAGCGTTAAGTGTGATGGCAGTCAAAGACTCAAGTAATAGCAGTGCTACGTCAAAGCAAAAGTACTCCAACATTCCAAATAAGGGAAATATTATTCAAGGAATTCGAAGCGTCTGGTGAACGGGTCATTACGAAGACGCACCAGGCATCACATTGGATTGGAGCTCTACTTATAATTTCATAAGTAGCTAAACCACTAAATGTTTCCATAGATGAAATTCACGATATTACATCTGCATAAAGGATAAAGGATAAAGCTCACGATGTTGATCAGTTCCTGAGCGATACGTCATGTATTCGACTTCATCAAGCTTCGTTGGAGGAGACGGAATGCATATATGGTCTTTACAATAATTCGCGGTGGCCAATCAATATATCGAGAGTGCTGCTATCCTCCCAGACAACTCTGGTACCTATTTCACAACCCCAGAAAGATGGAAGGCTTGGTGAGCCATGGGCGCGGGGATCGACCTCATGTGGATTGCAGGGGGCCCCTGACCACACACGCTCATTACATCTGCATATGAGAACTACCAGATCAAAAGAATCTCACGATTCTGTAACGAACAAGCACTTAAGAACTACGAATCTACAAGACCACTGATGTAGCAGGTAATTGACGTCATTACCAGTAACTGCCAACCCATAAATTCTCTTTCCTTCGCAGTGAAAAACAATGACAACTAGATAGTGTGCTGGCAGTACGTGCGGTATTGCCAGTGGTAAACCCGAGGAGTCATCGACCACTGGTTGAAAAGTACCAAAGCCAATTCTTCGGCGCAGAAACTGATCACTGCGCTTCTCAACCCTAGGGCGAATTGGACTTCAAAAAAAGAATTCAAGAGAAGTCCCATATACTTTATAAGTACAACTGATTTGATGGATTCGTAGATCTTGCAAGACAGCATAGGCTAAATACGTATTCAACCAACCCTGCGATGCTACGAATGGAATCGAATGCATAACGCACCGGTGATGAATTGACCAACACCTACTCCGTTATCCTTTTATCCTTTATGAAACGTTTTCTTAAAACTACATATGGTTATTTTTTTCTCGCCATTTGGCTGTTGACGGTCATAACAAATCAACAGAACAACTGATATTTTTTACAGTAGGAGTGAGATGGTATATTTCGGAATGTTTCTTTTCCATAGTGGTCGCCACTGGGGTTAGCACCTTCAGGGTTCTTTTTCATTCGTGTTTTATCAAAAAATGGAAACTACTGTCGTGTTACCAGTGTCGGGCATACTGTAAGACTTCTGTAACAAATACTGATGAAGAGATTCAGAAGTGATTTAACACAAGAACGATGACTTGTGGGAGTGCGTTGTCTTCCGGACGGTGTACGCGGTCGGGTCCACTATCGATCGCGGGCGACTTGTCGGTTCGTTCGGCGCTAACACCGTTCCCACACAAGGTCCTATTCCAGAAGGAAATCGCGTGAGCAAGGAAAGATTCGGAGGGCTGTCATTTTACGTTTGTAAAAAGTAACTCTCTGTTTGTAAATGCAGCTTAGTTTTCTGTTTAGTTCAGTTTTTTTGTTCTTTTTACATTTTTCTTCCGTTTATTTTCATGTAAAGGGACAAAGGGTAAAGCTCTCGGCGTTGATCAATCCCTGAGGGATGCGCCATGCATTCGACTTCATTAAGCATCGTTGGAGGTGATTGAATGCATATCTGGCCTGTACAGTGACTCGCGGTGGCCTATCGATGCATCGAGCCAGTGCTGCTATCCTCCCAGACAAGTCTGGTACCAATTTGCCCACCCCGGAAAGATGGAAGGCTTGGTGAGCCATGGGAGCAGGGGTCGATGCCACTTGTGTGTTGTAAGGCGCCTCCGACGACTGCGCTATACACTCCACTATTTTCATTTAAGAGCTTTTTTCCACGACCCGTTTTGAGCATCTACTGTGTGAATCATAGCACTTCTCGGCTTCGATTCGGTTTCCTCTCATCCATCATCCACGAGGATTTTTCAACTCGTTACCTTTGGGTTTGGCTGCTACTTAAAGATTTTCGTTTCATCTTGAATGTCCTTGAGTGCTGGTCGATTCGACTCTACTTGGAGTACTGAGAGAGCCGAGCTAGAGCGTTCCTACTTAAATTATAGAGGGTCAACTTTCCCCAGACAAGTCTGGTACCAGAATGCTTACAGAATTTAGGTTAAGAACTTCGTAATATTTGAGTAAATATTGCGAACTATAGAAATAAATGATTTGAAAAGATGTTAAATTGTTGTGTATGAACTGTGATAGAAAAGTATGTAAGCTAACAAGAGTTCATTAGAGTATTTCGTATGAGTCATATATGATTCTTGAGGATGCTAAATGCCGCTTCGTTGAGCTCTGGATAACTTCTCTCATCAGCCAGTTTCATCCTATCATCTCCCTTTGTTCCCATTCTAAACACAATAACCTATCACTCAATCTTGACGGCAATTGAAAGCCGACTATTGGATTCATGGTTTCAGGGTCCTGCTCAGGCTAGGATGGACACGGGGTGGTTTTTACGAGATTCTGGTGTTTATCTTTTTGATTGTCTTCGGACGTTCCAAAATCGCATGTGTGGCAAATAATCATCGTTTAGGTACTAGAAGCAATTTGTGTTTATTTTCAGTTGTAAAAGTTCAACTTATAACATACTTCAACGGAGAAATTCGGTGCTGAAACAGAAAGCAGTCATTTTGCGATGGAACAAATGTTAACAGAAACTGATATGGGCAGTGCTCCTAAGGAATCTCTCTTCTAAGTGATGGTTCTTGTGGAAGGAAACACTCCACAGCGTTGGACACGTGGAAAGGTATAAATCCATAATCATACAGGCAACTTTCTCTGTTAAATCTACTTCATTACCAGCTATTGTTCGTCTCATTGGCAGTTCGTTTCACCTTGATCCTCTACTCGAATATCCACGACTATGTGTTCCATGTGAGTTACTGTAGAATCTCCTATTTACTTAGGAATTCTTTCCGATTTAGGTGAATTTCACTGATATCGACTACAGCGTTTACAGCGACGCCGCTCGTCATGTGGCTGCTGGAGAAAGTCCATTCAACAGAGTAACATACAGGTAGTACCTTTCAGTACCCTTCATGTATTTGATTCAGCTGTGCAAAGTACAACATTTGTGTGGTCCACTTTCTAAAATCCGTCATGATCTTTGTTGTGATAACGTTAACCTTTTATTTACTGTCTTTTGTAATTTTTGACAGGAGACTATTAGATGAAATGCAACTGCAGTGGTGCTGAGATATTCACAAAACTTTGTTTTTCTTCTTCTTCTGAGATTTAAACTTTTGAGATTGTTTTCCTATCCAACAGCACTATGAGCAATCACCCTTCAGCTGAGAGAAACGCAAAGCAACGGCATCAGTTGTGCAGTGTGTAATACGCGACCTCCTGAAAGGGTAGTCATGGTTCGATATGGCTCGGGATCTACGTTTTTACGAATATTTTAGATTCATTGTGGTTCCATCTATTGTGACACTTGTTTTCTATGCTCTGAATGCTTTATCCAATACACCTTTAGGTATACACCAGCGTTAGCATGGATTCTTCTACCGAACAACAGATACAAAGACTTTGGTAAATGGTTTTGTATACTAGTCATTTTTACTCATGTTCTGAAAACCATTTGGATTTTTATTGTCCTCCTAAACTCGCTGAAAGTTCTTTTTCCCAGGAAAATATCTGTTCTGTGTATTTGACGTGGTCGTTGCTTGGATGCATTTTGAAATTATGGGTACTAAGCCTAGGAAGCAAGCTAGAGAGGCGAACAGGTGATGATTTCTCTTCTTTTTCTGACATGTCATTTGTCTCATCCTACATTTTGTGATCAAGAAGAAAGCTCTTCAATTCTTTTTCAAATTTCTTAGACTGAGTTGCGATTTAAGAACTTATACTAGGCCTAGTAGTCTGCGAAGTCGAGAGGATACGGAGGACCAATCCGATGATGATTTTACACGGGCCGTTGTTGTTTTTTGGCTAGCGAATCCTTTAACTGCAGTTATATCAGCTAGGTTGTTAAAATTTCACTTTCATCTTTTTTTTATCACTTTTTCTATGGCATATCTAGAGTAAGACATGTTATTTGAGCTATGAGGGCTTAGAGCATAGCGCTAAGCTTAATTCGGTCGGTGTTTTTTCTCGATGCTGTATTCTCATTTAGAGGCAATGCAGACGTACTGGTTTGTGCGGCAGTGCTTTTCACACTTTATCTGCTGAAGAAAGAACATGTTAGTTCAAAATTTTATCTTTGAGTTCCCTTACATCTGGAATTTTTTATGGATTCGTACTTGCTGTTGTGAATAAAATATTCTATTAAAATGCAATAGTCAATGTATGTCGATGAAACAAAAGAAAATGTTCGTTTAAGGAAACTATTAGAAGAACGAATAAGCTACTGCAGTATTATCTACGAAGGTCATGTTTTTATCTCCTTCTTTACTTCTAGAATTCTTAACAGTATCACGTCTCTCTAGTGGGTGCGTGTAGCGCGGTGATCGGGAGAGCCCTTCAGTACACATGGAATCAATCCCCGCACCTAAGGCTCACGAAGCCTCCCATCTCTACGATATCGGCAATTTGGTACGAGACTTTAGGAGGATAGTAGTGCTGGATCGGTACATCAGTGGGCTACCGCAATTCATTGTAATGGCCAGATATGCATTCATTCACCTCCAAATATTCTTAATGAGTTCTAATTGCACGGCGTTTCCTTTAGGGATTGATCAATGCAGAGATCTTTATCTTTTATTCATTTTTTATCTCCCCTCTTCTGTCTTATTCCAATTTGTTAAAAGTTTCTTTCAGTGGCTCTTAGCAGCAATGGCTCATGGAATGTTGGCGATCCACCTTAAAATATATCCGATAATATACCTGCCGTCCATATTTTTGCATTTATGCTGTTTTTCTGCTCGTTCCGGCGTATCTGTTCTTTTCAAGCAAATTTTTTCAAATTGGAAAGGATCTGCATTCGTTGCGGTTTGCGTTACTTCTTGAGTTGATCTGTGTATTTGTGCTCTTATTTAGCGTAATATTGCTTACTTGGATATTTGGATGGCCCGTCTTCACTGGTTGTGCTGGCTGCAGCATAATTTCCATTGTTTCGGAGTTTTGCTAGTTTAGCCATTGTGGTTCCCTGGAGTCTCTAGGTCAGCCTACCCGAAGTCTACCCCAGCTCGCCACCACCACAGGCAATTGGCGCCCTTATGGATCAGAGGGACATTTGCCACCAAGCGACTAGTTTGGTACCAGGAGGGCGGTGGATCCTGGTTTTGGTTTACTCTTAGCTAGGTTTCCTGAAATAAACTCCGGTCTCCTTTTCATCTTGGGAGGCCCCGCCAGGTAGAATAAATCTCCCTCTGTACATCGCAACCGGAAACCCAGGAACACCTCTTAGCCACGATGAGGCGGTAAACCGTTGGAAGGAGTGTATGATTAGTCTAATATATCTCAGATACATCAAGCATATGAATCATATTCTTTTCAGATAAGTATTGGGAGCTTTGCGTCAGTAGTGCTACTTTTCTACTGGATCTACGGCGAGGTTTTCCTGGAAGAGTTCTTGCTGTATCACATAAAACGGCGAGACATTAGGCATAATTTCTCCGTGTATTTTTATGTGAGTGTGTGAATCTTATATTTATCATGGTGTTTTTGTTCGTTTCTAGTCATGATTCTTTCCAGCTGCTTTATCTAATCGACGAAGAAGAACGCATTTCAAAACTCGTTGGATTTCTGGCTTTTTTACCGCAGTTATTCCTCGTCGTATATTTTTCATTCAGGTATAACATTATTAAATCCAGAAGTGTTGCGTGCCTGTCTATGTCTACGTTTTAGATATCATGATGATCTCCCGTTCTGTTGGTTTCTGATCACCTTCGCATTTGTGACTTATAATAAAGTATGCACAAGTCAGTACTTTGTGTGGTACATCGTGTTTCTTCCTTTAATCGTGGACAGAGTCAAGGTATGATAGTCCGCATCTTTCTTTTCTGGATATTAAACGGGTTGAAGTTATTACTTGGGTACTTGTCACTGGTTGTGCGGGCTCCAGTATAATTTCCATTTCTTTGGAGTTTTGCTGGTCTAACTGTTGTGAGACTCTGGAGCCAAAGCCTGCCCCAGAGGTCGCCGTCACCACAGGCAGTCACCATCCTTGTGGACCAGAGGGAGATTTGCCACCATATGACTGGTACCAAGACGGTGATAGGTCCTGGTATTGGTTTACTCTTAACTGGGTTTCCTGATGGAAACGCCGGACTCCTCAGCTTGTGAGACCCTGTAGGCAAGATGAATCTCCCCGCTGTATATCGCAACCCGACACCCAGGAACACCTTCCAGCTACGAGAAGGCGGTAAACCGTTGGAGGAATGAGGTTATTATAACTAGAAACTGACAATTATTGTAAAGTGTTTGTAAGCAATAGATCTAACGTCAGGTTTTTACGAAAACTATCTGTGTGAAAGAAGTCTGCAATATTAGCAATCTTGATGAAATGATTTTTAGATTTCTTTGAAAGAGCTGGTGTCACTGATCACAGTGTGGCTAGCCAGTCAAGGACTGTGGTTGCTATTTGCGTATTTCTTTGAATTCCAAGGATGGCATACTTTCGAGTGCATGTGGGCCGCATCGTTGGTGTTCCTTCTTGTAAATGCTCATATTATGGCTAGGTTGATATGTACATATTCACCTCCTTCGAGTTCGTTAAAAATAAAAGCGGAGTGAGAGCTATGGTATGTATGTCACTTGATATGATGCAGGTGCTTAACGAATTTGCATTATATTTATTTAGGTTAACATTTAGAGTCCGAATTTAAATGCTTTAATTTAATTTTTAATGCTTGCTTTTTCACGGCACGCGCTGTGACTGATGTCGACTTAAGCGGGTCTGATCGCTTCTTTTACATACAACCCGTCACGTTTACTTTGCTTTTCTTTCGAGGATTTGGTCCGATTTTCAACACAGTGGTCTACGCAAATACTACAGGAGATCAGGCGTGTCCTACCTGAACTCATGCAGTCACCGATTCCGGCATAAGGGCAAGTTGCGCAATTTTCCGTTTGACATAGACGGTCATATGGGCGGTTACGAACTTTCCGACGACGAAGAGCATCGAGTGGTATTTCAACTACCGCTAACGATTTCTCTAGATCTGTACTTCTTAAGCATCTTTTCATACCTACATTTGTTTCATCGCTAATAAAGGGCAAAATGAAAGAGCTTTTGTTTTGACCCAATCTTTTGTTTTGGAACGTCGCTCTCCGTCATCAGTTATCTCGTGGAGTTTCTATTTCATAACCATTGGAAATAGTTATTTGCCGAACCAACTCACGCGGTTCCCTTTTCGTGCACAAAGAGGTCGCTGTTCGAAACATGTTTCTCACAATCGGCAGCTTTGTGCGTGAAAGAAGAAATGAGTAAGGATCTTCTTATTACTTGATTTTCGGTGCCACTTTGTTTGTAGCAGCTATCCGATAAGTTAATTTGAACGCTGGGGAATGGAAGCCAATTTTCATTCGGTTTTTTCCTGGTGAATTTAATATACTCAGACGGCTCGTTCAATAACTCAAGGCATTTGTCCGTCTCCTCTTGAATAGAAAACATGACGAAACAGTCTTCTATGTATCTGTAATAGAGTAGCTGCCGGAGATCGATGACGGAGACTTCTATTTTAGAGATGAACGCAATATCGAGAGTTGGTGGCAACCGCTCTCTAAATGCCATCTCTCTAATTTGCACGTAATAATTCCCAGACCATCGGAAAGGGGTGCCATAAGCTGCTGAATAGACAATCCATGCATATTTATTCCTGATTCTTGTTCAACAAGAAGACAGTGATCTGCATTGGATTAGTTATCAATTGAGTACAAAAGTGAAATAAGCGACCAAGAAGAGAAAAGAACAGTTCATGCAGGCGCAATTGTCACCTTCCAATATGTGATTGGAAATCCACTCATGTCGGACTCTAACTGTTAATTAGGTTTGCTCATATTGGACGAACATACAACAACAATCACTTGTACTGCTACTTGTTACCTTTGCAGATGTGGTGAGCTTTTCTGACGAAGTCCATTGTTAGCCCTTTCAAAACCATTACTTTCATTTCATAAGATTTCATTTTAATCTCAGCAAAGTAGTTTGTTGCTTATTAATTCTTACCATGTTGTTCTAGGTAATATGAAGTAGAAGAAATGGTCTCATCCTACCATTTCTGGTGAAAAAAATTATAGCTCAGAAATTTGCACCTAGGTGGGCGGCACTTTTCACCAATTCTGGTTATTTGATGCTAATTTTTGTTCTTTATGTGTTCTCTAATAAATGTTTGCTGGCAGTTTTTCTTTGTGACCTTTCATATCGTCGAAAATCATTCCAATGGTCATATATCGTAGAAAGCGCTTATTACGTAGCAATTGAGTTGCCTTTGATGTGAGCGAGTTCTTGCCGATATATCCCTTCAGGAACTTAGATGGTATTCTACTTGATAGGTCTAGGACTGGGTGATGTAGAAGATATTACTGTAAAAGGACTAAATGTTGTAAGGTACCTGTCTAAATAGCCGATGATACCGGTACACCATTTGATGATTCTAATTCGATTCTTTAGAAAGTGTAAGCGGGTCTACCTTGAGGCGTACACTAGTATTTTGTGTTATGGTTTGGATAAGTCAAGGCTCGAAGAATACTATGGTCGTGAGCTGATAGAAGCTGATCGGATAGTCATTGAACAGAACTCAGGTTAGTTTTCATTTTTTATGTTTCTTAATAGAAAGGTACACAGCTCGACACCCGGGTTCGATCCCACCTGGAGCACTTCCATTGCTCTGAGGATGAGAAATTGGTACTGAGTCTGTTCAGGAACAGCTCATTCCGCATAATTCGCAAAAGATGACGACCGCCTTTGGTGAAGATCTGGGAGCGTCCCAGCACGGCTATCCCAGGGTTCCACAGAATGGTAACTGGACCAACCTTCAACGTCTTTCGTCAAGAAGACGAAGAATTCTCAAGCACCAACCGAACCCATACGTAGATAAGAGCTTTGTGAAAGATCGATCAGAGGAAACGAATTAAATGCAAAACTGGGATCCGAACAACATATGGTTTCGAGTGGTGTAAAATGAAATAAGAGTAAAGTATATATTGTCAGTTCAGTTAGTTTTTAATTTAATTTTCTTCGCTCACGTGGGCTAACGCTTTCACCACCACACTATGCGGTGCTCGGGGTCAAATCTACTTCATAATATGAGTAGTCATATTTCTACAGGGTGAATAGTTTTGTTTCGAAGCATCAAACCATCTGTACTAAAAATGAACAGCTAGCAAACTTCGTATACCTAGAGCTACCAGTGTTTTCTTTAGAAGCGGTTGGGAGTTGTAATTTTAATGTCATTAAGATGAAATACTGGCTGGTGCCGATGTTGACGACGTTGCTGTTCTCGTTGTGGGAGATCCTTTTGGCGCAACAACGCATACAGACCTTGTCTTACGTGCAAAACAAAAAGCATTACCTGTTAGTCAGAAGTATCGACATTTGTTATCCTTAAATACTCTCCCTTAGCTCACCGTTCAGGTTAAAGTTATACACAATGCCTCAATCTTGAATGCTGTGGGATGTTGTGGTTTGCAGGTTTGCTTACTGATTTCTTTTTTATTATACATCCACTTTACATTTTATTACTCCTGCTGACGAAGTTCGAAGTTTTTAATTCGTAAAATCCAACTTTCACTTAACCTTGCGATAACGAAACTTTCGTGTATTCTTAAGCTAACACGAGGTTGGTAAGAGGTTCCATTCGATTAGGGTTTTGATGTCTTTGTTTTCTACAGAACCGGATTCATTCGAACAGATTGTCCACACAGCCCTTCGTCTTCGGGGTGGGTCTTCGTTGTCGCACTGTTTTTATTGTTTCGCATTGTTTCGCAGCCAATGATGTAATCATCGCATAATCGATCCGAGGTCTGCCTATTGAGTAAGGTGGGATCCAGTCGATTTTTATGAACTCAGATTTCCTTCTCTGGAAGGCCGATTGGTTAGCTAATCGAAATGCTACACGACGTGACCAGATGGCGAGTGGACGATAAAATGTGGAAATCAAACGCCATCGTATACCAAACATGAGCGGCAGCTCAATTTTGGAACTGCGCTCCTGTCTCTGATGTTGTATATTAACTTACAGGTTTCATATATGTATAATCTTATTATTCGTAGGATTCACTCCTCTCTCTCTCTGTGTGTATGTGTATATGTATGTCTATGTTTCCCTTGGGTTAATTCGGCCTAATGAAATGCTAGGCAAAGAGCGGTATTGGTCGTGGTTACCAACAGACACATCTGCTTCGGGATAGCAAATCAATAACTAAATCAACTTCACGGCTAAACCCGGCCAATGCCATAAATAAGATAGTGTTCTTGATGCCGTTTGAAAGAATGTAACACAATGTGTAGGTTTGGTGGGCGAAGGGACTTGGACTGGTTTCAGCTCATGTTACTCACTGATTCTTAGATTAATAAGGTGTATTGCTTTCCTCTCAAACTAACAATTGTTGTTTTCCCTAGAGGCCATTTCTTTAGTTTTCAACGAATGGGATTCTTTTAGTTATACAATTTCGGTGAAACGGTATCCATAGTAATGTGGCTAGATGGATGGGAGCCAGACAGCTATTATGACAAAATAGCCTCAAATATGGAGAAAGGATTCCATACTCTCTGTCTACTCGGTCAGTCAGTATTCTTAATATTCTTGATCGATATTGACTTGTACGTAGTAATTTTTAGATATAAAAACGAAGGAACAATCAATAGAAAACATGATGAGGTTTGTGATTCATTTTACACTTGGTCACTGGCGATTTTTTTGTGATTAAACATCGATAATGCAATTTAGAGGAAGGAATATTTTCGAACCACCCCGATACCTCACTTGCTCTGAAGCGGCACGTCAATTATTAATCATATTAGAACGTAAAAGGAAAACTGGAATTGAACCAGGTTGGCATTTTCTTCATATCATGGTGAAAGGGCGTGTGTAGTGCAGTGGCTGGAGGCGCCCTGCTACACACACATGGGATCGGTCCCTTCTCCTGTGGCTTTTCAAGTCTTCCATCCCTCCGGAGTCAGCAAATTGGTACCAGACTTCTCTGGGAAGATAGCAGCACTGGCTCGATACATCGGTATGCCACTGCAGGTCACTAAAGGCCAGATATGCATCCAATCACCTCCAGCGACATTTAATGAAGTCGAACGCGTGGTGCATCACGCAGGGATTGATGAGTTCCGGGACATTTATCTTCTCATCCTTTCACTTGATACGACTTCGCATTTTGTGCACTTCCTTCAATTCAATTCATTGACTCGAGTCACTCATCGAGATTTTCGAATCTACGCAGAGGTTCAAGTGGCACCTGAGGACATTACCTTTTTTATGATTGTCGTTCATTACTAATCTAATGGATTAGTTTTAAATCCTTGATGTCTGTGCAAAAGTGTTCCTAATTCTTCACCAAAAGCAGTTGTGGATATTCGTCGATTGGAGGGAGCCATTCTCAACCAACATGGCGCCATTTTGGCCACTCCGAGTTTATGAGGCCGAATTGGGTCCATGCATTATGAACCAGCGACCATGAACGTTTGGTGTCTCCAGTTACTGCGTTTCCTCCGTCTTCTTACAAAATTTTAAAATAGGAGAGTCGAATCTGGATCGTTTCCATTATTTGGGATTAGGGAGAATCAGGTGTACAATGAAATGTTTTTTGGTTTATTTATTTATGTTATCTTATAAACTGATCTTCTTTAGCTGATTCGAGGTAGGTAAAGGTCTTCGTTGTCGTTGTCGTTGTTGTTGGTCAATGGCTGACGTTTCGGCAATTTTGCCTTCCTAAGAGCCTGGACGTATTTTATATTACAATACTTTAATTATTCGGTGAAAGAAGGCTAAAATACTAGTGAAGATCAAAATTTTTAAATAGATGGTGGGTTAGGATGCTACGGTTCGCTTTTGTATTTTTTCGTTGTTTTTAAATTGAGCACTAGTAGCGATATTTGTGAGTTGAATCAGTCCTAGTTAAAAGTTTCCTATAACTGTAGCATTCTTATTTACACCACAAGGGCTCTAAATTCTTCAGTGTACAATGAGTCTTCACCGTGTGTTGGATTAGCACGAGTGGGTTGGGATGATCAGAAGGTAATTCTTTCGAATTAGCTTCACTTAACTTTATTGTCCTTTCGTTTTCAAGTAGTTTTAGATTGTATTCTGTTCTCTAAAGGAAATGTCACAATACGACCTTGGGCCTCCGCTACACTGTATGATATTACCAGGTCAAATGCATCCACTGGAAGTCGATATGCTTAACACCTTCAAGCCTGGCACGGTTTAAATTACTTAGCAGTATATGTAACTCGTATTCACTTTTTTGAATTCAGCGTTTACTGATGTTGAACTGATTAAACAGTGTAAGCAGAATTCGCGCACTTTTATAAATTGAGGCCAGGGGTGAAAAGTTGCACATATTTGCAAGGAACTTTCCTGGGTAGAGGTTTCTTTTCTGGGTTTTCTTTGCTATGGCCAAATCGTAGGAGACCCGTGTAGCGGCAGTTTTCGTAGGAGACCCGTGTAGCGGCAGTTTTCGGAGGCGCCCTGTAATACACACGGGATCAATCCCCGCGCCCCAAGTCCACAAAGTCTTCCATTCTTCCGGGGTCAGCAGTTTGGTACCAGAGTTGTCTAGGATAATAGCAGCACTAACTCGATACATCGGTTGACAACCGCAAGTTACTGTAAAGACCAGACATGCATTCAATCACCTCCAACGATTCTTAATGAAGTCAAATGCATGGCGCATCCCTCAAGAATCATCAACGCTGAGACTTTTACTTTTAGACTTAGGTTCTCTGAAGATTGCCGATTGTCGACGCTTATTGTTGTTACTTGGTAACAAATCCAAAAATATGCATCACGTATAGCATTGCTGATCTACCTCAACCAAACTGCGCTTGGGCGTAGAGTTCTTTACAGATTTTTTGGTAATGCAGTTAAAGAGGTGTGGTGTTACTCCCACTATTTTCCCCGATAATGTTAAAAAAGTGTTTTCACAATAGAAAACGTCATGCAGATAAAGACAGTTCTCACGACGAATTCTCATTATTTTACTTGTTGAGATTTCTTGTCGACTAGTAGATAGATTGAATTGCTGACATATATCGTTTCTTTATGCTACAAAAATTTTAACAATCTACGAAAATGCTTCACGAGGCTATCTAGGAAACGGCTACTATTAAAGACTTTAGGACTATAAGAACGTTCTGGAAGTAGTGAAAACAGCTCTTGATTGTTTCAAAATACATCTTAAAAGGAAGTTTTCTTTCTTTCAAAGAAATGCGTACTAGATGCTGGTACGGGGAACTTGTGTGAAAATACTAAGCACATCTGCTGGTTAGAATTTAAAGACAATACGTCGACTGTCAAATTCGAACAAAAACGATAAATGAATACATTCATAGGAGGGACTATGAATTAAAACACATGTTTGGAAGAAATTTATTCTTCGTGTAAATTCGATGACTTCGATGGAGTGACGTTGTTTGCGTTATTTATGGAAACGTAGCTCTTCGGTCGTTTCTTCCAATTACTGTCCAATGAGAATTTCGTCGTCGCATCAGCCCAATCAGGCCAGTATCTTCAATGGAAGAAATTCTGGATCGATCCTTATCGAGATTTTGCTACTATCACCAACAGTGGTAGTGTACTGTACTCGTGCTCGGTGCGGCTGCTTTTGTCGTCTTCGCAAAATGTTGTGTCCAAAAAACTAACCGGTTTTTTATGCGCTCCACATACTCCAAAATGTTTGGACACTCCTTTTTGATTACTTCAAGGTGCTCATTCTCATACGGAGCATAGACAATTTGAGCTAACACGGCGAACAGCGTAGCATCGACCTGGGATAAATCTATCGTTGGCTGCATGTAGTGTTCTCAATGCAAACCCTTTTCAACAATTTACTTTGCCTGGATGTATTTACTTGCTAAACCTTTCACAATAATTCAATAGCCTATCCAACAGAGATGTTGTGTTGGACGTGGTTTTTAAATACCTATCCTATAAGTTGATAATTAACGAAAAACTTTTTTTCCTCGGACGAATTTTCCAATGTCTTTCGCGCCCAAGCGGCCACTACATACACAGATGTTAAGGGATCTTTTCACAGTATTAAATATTTTATGATTTTGTGTACTTCACTGAATTTTAGTAATAATATGATTCAATTTACAAACGAACCAAAACAAGCATTAAATGCGTCAAACTAAAGCGGGATTCTATGCATATTCAAAACTCATTCTTTAAAACCCGAGCATATATTGTACTATAAGAAGGGTAACCTACACGTGTTGGTTTGAATCCGGTAAAGTAATGCTTGGAACCGAGATACTTGCTAATGGCACGAATATCGTCACTTCCGATTCTGATTTGTTCTTCACGAGTGTGTTTACCGATAGAAGTCCACGCTAGCATTGATGTTGTCTGCGATAAAAGCAACTTAATATAAGGCCGTAGACGTTATTACTTGCTGCCTACTATAATTTTTCACGGCAAGGTATGATGTAAAACATAATCACAATGATGCTGAGACATTCCCAAAACCAGGACCACAGGCCAGATCAAATCACGATTGCCCTTTTCGAGGGCAGTCGTTTTATATACTGCACCACTGAAGCGCTTGCTTTGCGTTTCTCTCAGCTAATTTTCTACCTAACGCTGCCATATGGCCGTAGAGTCCACAATCCTGAGAATGTGAAGGGAAGAACTATGGAAACCAACAAAACGAATGCAGATGGATGAAGCCCCCAAGAGGCTCTTACTGGTTTTCAACCTGTAAAATCAACTGCATAAATCTTTAAAATATCGTCAATTGTGAGCTACGCACACAAGACTGGATAAATAAATAAATAAATAAAAAGCAATAGACAACCGTGTAGAATCTAGTTACTGGGTTTAAACTACGCAATGGACTAGCATTTAGAGTCACCGGTATAATTTGTGCTTAAAATTTTAGGGGATTTGGTAGGTACATTCTAATTCTCCTGGTTGCCTTTTTAGTCCAGTTATCATTTTTTCTCCTTATAACTCAACGAACACAAATCCATTTACTTTAGTAAAATTACCGACGTTGTCGCCATCTCCTATTACAATTCGATCAAGGATTTCATTCCGAACTGCAGATGGAGAAAGCTTTCAGATTTCCCCACTAGAAGTAGACAAATTGGCCATTACTGGGGTTTTCGCACCCCATCTTCGACGTATTTTCATGAACTCTATGGTCAGTAAAGTTGGGGTGTTTATGAGAGAATACCTACGATGCGCAACTTATGAGATACTGCGCGATTGGAATCACTTACCATACTTGCAAATCTCCTTTTGAATAAAGTTACAATTAGTGGTTGGAAAACACCATACAGATCCGGCGGCAATAAGTCGGCAAACTAAACTGAAAGTAATTGATCCATTCTGGGAACAGTAACTGAAAACTGTGTTGTGCACCTCTGAAACATGCTCTAGTCTGAACAATTTGTGTGACACCAGTAAGGAGTTATGAGCAAGTTCTTCAAAAGCTCTTGACACTGCTTTTTGCTCGTCGTTTAGATGATCCTCCAACTTTACGCCAAGAATTTGTGTAAGGTCACTGAAATCGATGAAGTTTCAGTTGGATCACCGACGTGCCACCAATCAGTAATCGGTTGGCCGTGTAACCAAAAATACCTTATTGTTACCAAAATAAGTCAGTGACATTGATCTAAGAAATATATAAAGGAAACACAAACCGTATAATAAACGAAGAATCCGGATATTCGACGCCTTCGAACTCAACGAACGGTAGGGTGCCTTCTCTAGAACGAACCGATATGAAGCACGGAATGTTCTGGAAAGTGGTTTTCACCTTTTCTGAGCAATTTCGACTCTAGTAGCGTACAGAATACTACTGGTGCAACTTTTTTTGTATTCAGAGGATTTTTCCGGTCGAAAACAGAATGAAGAGGACTGTGCGACCTACATGGTAATCCATTGACGAAACTAGGTGACCCTCAACCCAATAACTTCTTGACATTGCCTTAGAATCATACACAAAAGAAAGAGTGCAGAGAAACAACATAATTAGATGAGCGGTCACCACTTCCACTGTATGCGCGAAGATCGCTACTACTTGTGATGCAGACGTCGGATCGTTCTAGAGTTAGAGTTACATAAAAACCAGAGTTATCCAGGATTGGAACGAGAACCAACTCGACCAGCACATGGCGCCGTCCGCCGAAGATATAAAGTCGTCAAGTGGTAGCCGACGTTCGCGTATGCTAGGTATAACAAAAGGTCCTGGATGAAAGTTCCTTGATTCACGCGATATGGGCATGAAGTCATATAAATAAAAGATGTATTCACAAAGTCGGCGTGTATAGTACATCTCAACTGACCGTGATCGATAATTTAATGATAAAAATTTTCAAAGAAATTTTTACATAAAGAGCTTCTCGCAAAGGGGATTTCAGAAGGCGTACGTTCCAAACAGACAAAAAGAATCAGTAAATTCACCTCATATTGTATCTCAGCCATACGAAGCCACGTTTCGACTTTCAGACAAGGAGCTGACGGACTTGGCAGGATCCTAGTACGTGGAAACTGATAAAGATAGACGATCCCTAAACAGCTTTTCACTAACTCATTTCAAAATGTGAAAGACAGCTGTAAACATTGGTGGCTTTTCACTTAGTCTCACACGATCTAATCGACAAAGACTTTAAAACTTCAGTAAGGATAAATGGTTAACAGCTAAAGACGCCCTCGGCGTTGATCAATCCCTGAGGGATGCGCCATGCATTCGACTTCATTAAGCATCGTTGGAGGTGATTGAATGCATATCTGGCCTTTACAATGACGCGCGGTGGCCTAGTGGTGTACCGAGCCAGTGCTGCTATCTTCCCAGACAAGTCTGGTACCAATTTGCCGACTCCGAAGGGATGGAAGGCTGAGTGAGCCTAGAGCGCAGGGATCGATGTCATGTGTATTGCAGAGCGCCACCGATCACCGCGTCCTTAGAGATAATGGGTTAATGACAAAAAACAACGAAACAGGTAGTAAATAAAGTTAAAAGATAATCCGTAATCCAAATGTATTCAGATAAAAATACGAAAATGGTTTTCTTAAATCAGTCTTGGCGTTTATTTTCGTCATTATCGGACTTGAACACTATGAATACACGTTCAAAATTCAATAAACAGAAAAAAAATGCAAAGATTCCTACCGCTCTTCCAATCCTGTTTCACTGGACTCTTTCTCGGTGCAGTTGTGAGCCATTTGTAGGGAATATAGAGAGCAAGGGCTAAACCACCAGCAACAGCAGCTTTACCCCAGTTTGGTAAATCTTGCAGTTGTTTGTTGAGTACATCCAAGCTGGTCATACTGAATACGAACTTTCTGGATAGGAAAATATCGAGTAAGGACTCAGAAAAAAATCCTAAAATTCTCACAGTCATCGAACGTAGGCTAATGGAAACGAGAAGAAAATGCGGAAAGCGACGGCAGATCGATAAACGCAGTGGGGAGAAGTGCAGACTATGAGTACAGCTCTTGAATGGTGATGTTGTAGTTGAGGCTTAATAAGGTTTTTGAGAATTGTATACCAGTATAAAAAGGATAGGGGCGCGTGTGGCGCAGTGGTTAGAGGCGCCACTGTGGCGCGTACGTGAAATGCGCCTATGGCCCACCAAGCCTTCCATCTCTCCGGGGTCGGCAAATTGGTACCAGACTTGTCTGGGAGGATAGCAGCACTGGCTCGATACATCGGCAGGCCACCGCGAGTCATTGTAAAGGTCAGATATGCATTCAATCACCTCCAACGATACTTAATGAAATCGAATGGCGCATCCCTCAGGGATTGATCAACGCCGAGAGCTTTATCCTTTTTAGCTTTATAAAAAGGATGAAACCCACAACGTTGATCAATAGCACTGACGCGTGACACCACATTTGTGCCACCATTATTAAATTCCTGGTGATCGCGTAACGCTGTGTTAGGGATGCCGTTTAATGCCCGCGAATCGCTGTTTCGACAACCACATCGGGCCAATCAACGGCCGTGCAAATGGTACTTGTCTGGAAAGAGCTTCCTCCGACCCTAACAGGCGGTTGCTTGGTTGAAAAATAGGAACGTGGTAGCAAAGCTTCGAAAAAATTCCAATGACACTTAACTCGATAGACATCAACGGCACCTATAAAGGGCCAAGAATTCTCAGGGAGCAGCCAAATCCAAAGCAAATTCAGGAACATTAGTGAACGAAGGATGCGAGGAAACAAAAGAAGTGCTAGGAACGGCGCAATGTGTGATATCGAGTCAAATAAAAAAGGATATTAAATTAAATTCCCTGTGTCAGTTTGACTGATTTTTGTTTCGGTCCCTCCAAGAGTGGCCACAAAATTCTTCAAATTTGACTATAGGAATTTGACATTAAATGACAATTTGACATATCTTCATAGAAGGAGACAAAAGTTTAACATACAAATTTATAGCATAGAATACGTTGCTACTGGCGGTATTGCAAGGAACAATGTCAGGGAAACCTGATGGCAGTACTCAGTGATATGTATAACTAGTCCTGACTGACCATGAGCTAAAAGAATTTATAGCTAGTTCTGTTAACATCGTCCTCGATCAAGTTCGACCGACTACCTGCATGACTCAGTATCGTTCTAGAAGAATATAAATCACACATCCATCAATCCTCTGACAAATACCTGGGAACGCACTAGCTTGGTTACATCGGCAATCCAGGAAAAACAAGCGCAGTTACATCGGGAATCCAGAAAAACAAGGGCAGCTAACATTCGGCACGTCAGTGTGGAGGAGAGCAGGGCCTCAACTTAAAGCT
Organism: Angiostrongylus cantonensis; assembly: GCA_009735665.1. Classification (NCBI taxonomy): domain Eukaryota; kingdom Metazoa; phylum Nematoda; class Chromadorea; order Rhabditida; family Metastrongylidae; genus Angiostrongylus; species Angiostrongylus cantonensis. Next base: position 197,941 of record MQTX01000218.1, on the reverse strand, counting down.
GAACTCATATGGTAACCCGACCATCTGCATAAATCACACTTGCAGGAAGCATTTGAAGGTTATCTGTGATTGAGAAGGTTAAGACAACAGAACTTTGAGTATGCAGCTCTAACGAGATCTTCTAGAGTTTCGCACATGGCGACGTCCAGTTATGAGCGTACCTGATCAATGTCAGCTTCAAATCAACAAGGTGCATGTCCCTTTCAATCTGTCCGATCGATTTCATTATCCATTACACTGCTATAATGAACAACACCAAAACGTTGTCGGAATGGTCGGTCTCACATTATCGAATCGTCCCTTTCTGTATGGCGGTGACGAGTGCAAACCAATGCGGTAACCGTCCATTTACGAGAGCACTCAAACAGGGTTTTTCTCAAAGATCTATCTAATCCTTAGTTGACGAAGGTTAACAGAATGGCACTCGTGTCTACCTTCTCAAAGGTGGTAGTTGTGGTCGACTAAAGGAACAACAGCAAATCAATTCAAGAAAAAAAGCATTCCAGAATTTCAAACTTGAGTGACAGAAAAACAACAGCCTTTTTTGCCGTTAAGAAAAACTTCTAGACAAATTTTGCAACAAATGTTTACTACATTTAATTTTTCTATTTGTTGCTTACTACAATACAGGCGAAACGAAGGAACCGCGTGGTGTAGTGGTGAACGCGTCACTCCCCGGAAAGAACAATAGCACGTTCGTTCCCCCACCGCAGACACCTGCAATCCGGAGTTTTGCAAATATCTCAGCACCACTGCGGTCGTATTTGCTACATTTTTACAGCTTTTTCTTGCTTAATACTTTATTACACTATATTCACCTGAAAAACAATCCATAACAGTTTTCGGCCGACTGAAGCAATTCTCTCAGAGGTACAAAACTGCGTCCATTGGTTAATCATTTCAATTTCTGACATTTCGCCACAGTAGCAAGTCGAAATGTCATCGAAACACCGAACAGTGAAAGCCTCATAACGGACATAAATGGTTCCTAAGGTATCGTAGCGGAAATAGCAGTCTCCACAAAGAAAAAGGTCGTGGACAACTATTACAGTTGAGGACTATCTGAAGCCAGTAATTAGTAGTCGGACCCAAACCTC
>MQTX01000218.1:153615-196281 GCA_009735665.1 Angiostrongylus cantonensis | reverse complement strand
AAGCGTGGACCATCGACTCGGATCATCGGCTCTGATGAAGACGAAAACGTCGAAACGTTAGCCGGTAATAAATATTTTTATCAACCTCGTGTAAGCTCATCAAAGAAAGAATACATATTGATTATGCACACCGAGGTTCAACGAAAGTCGGTTTCGAAGTTCCAGTACACTTGCATAAAATTCTGGAGAACTAACGCTGCACAACGTGAACGACTTGAGCTACGATACCCTACCACATCCAATATTCCCATCGAATCTTTGATTAATCAACTACCATTTTTTCCGACCAAGTGCACAGCCATTAGTTGAAATATTTTTCTACAATCAAGCTTCTCAAAAGAAAGATCGTTTTGAAAAAAATTCAAAACTTCGGGAACATCAGAATCTTAACCAATTATTTCACCACTTTTTATTACATGACCAGACTTCACAATACGTGGATCCCAGCATATCTTGCATTTGATCTCCTTTCTTGAGTCCACGAAAGTCTCGACTTTTTGCCGGTCACTTCGGCTGCTGCTTGAAGAATTGTTCGTCTTCCTAATACATGTCTTTAATGGTGGTCAAGTCGATTATCTCTAGAATCCTGAGATAGCTGTTAGTGCGTTCCCACGTGGTTCATACAGAATGAGCTTGTTACAGTCAGGCCACGCACCGATTTCTCGAACTTAGGGGATGAGAAGCTTGGTGGACCCAGGTGGGATCAAACCTGGCGGTGCTGAGCGGCCCGAGTAATGAACGGAATCGCTGCCACTGGGCTGGCTGCTCGTTTTAAGCTATGAGAACACATAAAGCTCTTGTTGCCAGAGATGAGTACATTTTAATTGTTCTTATTCTGGTTAATAAAGTAGGGCTTGAACTTAGTTATAGGAATTAAAGGTCGCTGTTGAAAACCATTCGAAACTCGACACAGTTGTTTTTTCATAAAAAAGAAGAACGACGAGAAGTAGAAAGATGTCCAAACTGCCGCATAAATCATGTACACACAAGGAACCTCGCCTTAAACCTTATTTCGGAACAAAATGTAATAAATAAGTATTGTAATGGTAAAAGGTGGAAAATGAATGAAGGGATCACGAAGATAAATAAATTAATTAATAAATATAGGGCTCTCGACGTTGATCAATCCCTGAGGGATGCGCCATGCATTCGACTTCATTGAGCATCGTTTGGTGGTGATTGAATGCATTACTGGCCTTCACAACAACTCGCGGTGGCCTACCGATGTAACGAACCAGTGCTGATATCCTCCCAAACAAGTCTGGTACTAATTTGCCGACCCCGGAGGGATGGAGGCGTGGTGGGCCATGGGCGCGAAGATCGATTCCACAGTGTGCCGCAGTAGCGCCTCCAACCACTGCGCCACTCGCGTCCTATTTCGAAGAGATGCATTTTATTGAAGCATCTGGAGAACTTCTAGTCCAGCAAAACACTAATAACCAACGGGCTAACGAAAAACGCCTTCAACAAATCTGTCACTTTCGAAACCACTGAGAAAGAACCTCATGCTACCATAGCAAACAAACACTTATCTTCTTGGCAAGAATATTTAAATTCTAATGGCTTGCTATTTGATTAATTAGGTTATATTCGAATTATTGCATACTTCTAGGCTGATGGTCCAACTGAGTCTGTGCTTCTTGTACAGAACTAATAACCGTAAAATGTCAATTGAAACATGAGTTGTACATGACTTGAAGTTCGGTCCAGAAAAGAAAATGGGAGATACAAAACAGAAATTTAATCAAGTTAATCCCACATAAAAGTAATCCTTTAACAATTTTTCGTTACTGGTTATTCTGAAAATCTAATCGTAAACAGAGATTATTACTCGTATCGTATAAACGAAGTAAAGCCATCAAGCGTTGGGCACCTAACATCGTCAACAACAAGAAATCCGATAGCTGTTGTGCAGACGAACGGATGGAGGAGTGCGGAAACAACAGAGAAATAGCCTTGGAAACTTCTAACCAATGACGAGTCACTGACGAAAAGAAGAAAAATTCAATGATTTATGAAACATACTGACAGCAGTACACTATTTTTTACGAATTCCGCATGGCGCATCCCTCAGGGATTGATCAACGCCGAGAGCTTTTAGAGCTTTTAGCTTTTATTACTTCAACAATGATTAGATATTTGCAAAACTCCAGATCGCGAATGTCCGCGGTGGGAACGAACGCGCTATTACCCTTTCCGGGATCTAACGCGTTCACCACCGCACCATGTGGGTCCTTCGTTTCGCTTGGCTCTCGGCTAGTTCTATGGATCAGTGCCATCAGTAATCACTTGTCAGTGGGACTGATCAGGGGAGCCCAAACCAGCAATGAACCCAGTTAGCTTGTAAATGAAATTTGGTCCGCGATTAACCCCCTATCCGCCACCTGGGGACGCGCCACGTAGCCTCGCGACTAACCGGCTTGAGATCCCTCATATGAGGGAGATCCGTGGGAAACAAGGTATGATGATCATTTATACTAATGTTAAATGAAAGTAGGTTTACAAGGAACTATGATGACCAATAGTATTTTCTTGGTAACTTTTCATAAAGGATAAAATAAAAAGATAAAGCTGTCCGCCTTGATTCAATCCCTTCGGGATGCGCCATGCATTCGACGTCATTAAGCATCGTTGGAGGTGACGGAATGCATATCTGGCCTTCACAATGGCTCGCGGTGGCTTACCGATGTATCGAGCCAGTACTGCTATCCTCCCAAACAAGTCTGGTACCAATCGGCCGACCCTTGAGGGATGAAAGACTTTGTGGGATATGGACGCGAGACCGACTCTACATGTGTGTTGCGGGCGCCTCCAACCACTGCACCATGCGCGCCCTTGGTACCTTTTCATAAAGCGAATAAATGAGCAGCTTTGGGGCTACTGCCATAGAAATGTATTCCACACGTTCTGACTTTCTTTTTTTTTTGTTACTTGAACACTTTCAAGTGTTAATGTCACGGGACAAGCTGGAAGTTTTTCCATATTGCCACTATTAAACAACTTTTAAGCGTTACTCATTTTGCAGAAATATGTATAACTTCGATGGAGCACATGCGTCACAGTGGTTAGAGGTGTTTTTTAATACACACGTGGCATTGGCTCGATATGGCACCTCTAGCTTACCAAACCTTTAAGGATGTTTGACGAAGTCGAATGCATGACCCACCCCTCAGGGGCTGAGCAACGCCAGATATTCTATCTTTTTTTATCCTTTCCGTACAATTTCACCTATGAAAAAGGCACGAAAATTATATTCTTGCAATGACGTAACTTTGTGGAGTTCCATACATTCTCCTTATAAGTTAGTTATTATTACTCAACCAGCATGGTTACCTTTGCTAAGTTCTGGAAGCGTAAGCCTTGCCGTAAAACGAATGCCATCACTCGCTGACGTGTATGAAGAAGTCTAGTCGTAATATGGACATACCTCCATCTGATTTACAACGAAAACCGATCATGTGGTTACGACAGGGGAAGATGCAAGTATTTCAGCACGTCCGGAAGAACAGCTATCTAGTTTCCATGAAGAAAGCTGATTACGCAGCGACGAGCTCTCTGACGTACATGCTGACGAAGGAAGAATCGTGGAGTCGAAAAGGTGGACAAGGAGTCGAGTGTTCTTTGCTCTTTTAACTACATCACCGATGTTCCCGAAAGCTCTCCAAGCCGCCTAATTTCCCAATCTAGGTAGGTGTGGCTGAAGCATTCGGAGACATTCACTCCGTTAAGCGTGAATGGGGCATACGAAACAATCCGTTCCTCATGAACATCGTTTTTGTGAGATAGTTATTATTACTCAACCAGCATGGTTACCTTTGCTAAGTTCTGGAAGCGTAAGCCTTGCCGTAAAACGAATGCCATCACTCGCTGACGTGTATGAAGAAGTCTAGTCGTAATATGGACATACCTCCATCTGATTTACAACGAAAACCGATCATGTGGTTACGACAGGGGAAGATGCAAGTATTTCAGCACGTCCGGAAGAACAGCTATCTAGTTTCCATGAAGAAAGCTGATTACGCAGCGACGAGCTCTCTGACGTACATGCTGACGAAGGAAGAATCGTGGAGTCGAAAAGGTGGACAAGGAGTCGAGTGTTCTTTGCTCTTTTAACTACATCACCGATGTTCCCGAAAGCTCTCCAAGCCGCCTAATTTCCCAATCTAGGTAGGTGTGGCTGAAGCATTCGGAGACATTCACTCCGTTAAGCGTGAATGGGGCATACGAAACAATCCGTTCCTCATGAACATCGTTTTTGTGAGATTTAGTCGAAGACCAATCCTTCCACACGCTTTATCAAAGTCGGCAACAATACGTTCCACTTGGCTAATGTTTGGTGTTACAAAGACGATGTCATCAGCAAAGCGAAGCTGATGTAACTGCAAAGCACTGATTCTCACTTTTACGTCCCACTCCACAGTTCGCATAAAGATCTCAAGGGTGGCGGGAAATAATTTTGGCGAGATGATATCGCCTTGCTTAACCCCTCGTTTGGCGTCAATATCGCTGTGGAATGGTGATATATAGCTCAGGAAAGTTTTATATAGCTCAAGAAGAATCATTACATAATGAGCAGGGAATCTTTGACTGTCCAGGGCTTCCACAAGTGCTTCTATCTCAAATAAGTCAAAAGCTTTCTTTAAATCGATAAAACTGAGAAAGATCTGTCTCTTGTACTCTCGCGATACTTCAATGAGCCTTGTTATCGTGTGAATGTGGTCCATCGTACTAAATCCTTTTCGAAATCTTGATCGCTCACATGACTGTCCCTCCCCCAGTGTTCTGTCAGTTCTGCTTAAGATGACTCCAGTAAAAAATTTGTACACAATAAGCAGCAATAACACTGCGACAATAGCTGACGATATCACGAAGGTAACGGTTGCCTTGCTAGTCTTCCACGAATCTTGCATTAAGACAAGTGATGTGTGAAGAGCCCAGCCAGTGTGTTTACGAGGACTGGCGGTAGGTTCTTTAGGTGTTCAGATCTTATGTTCTTCGGAGTTGATGTTGTTCGTTTCTTCACCGACGAAATACCATGCCGAATTTCGGGATGGAGAACCGGTGGTATAGCATATTCATTCTTTCATTCGATATAAGGAAGGATGGGCACGCTTACTAGAGAGAAATGAGTAGTAATCGTGAATGATTTTCTCCACTGCCTTTTGGAAGCTGTAAGTATACCGTCCGAGCATCAAAGTGCAATCATCTTGGCGTTGAAATTGGTGAAGCTTCGATGGACTTTGCGAAGGCTTTTACCAGAGCCGGCCAGTCTTCTCTCTTTAATATCTACTTTTATCGCCTGTCTGCATTGTTTCGCAAGTTCGACGGTGAGTTGGCCGTTGTTTGTAGCTCATGCGATTGTTCGCTGACGATCAGCTCATTGTTTCTGGAGGCAGATGTCTCTTGGTGACTTTCGAACTCTCAGCTTTCATAGCGCTAACGTGGAGATGTTGAGTGAGCCTATCACATTCCTCGTCGACGTTATAAGGAGCTTCATCTTTCTAACAGTCGACTAATGAACTGAATAAGTCCCAGTTCACTGTGGTTTTGGAACTTCGTTTTTCGAATTAAGCGACTTTTTCTCTTTCCTCAAAAAATTATATCTTGCACGAAAGGGGTGATGTTCCGATCCCGTGTAGAATTTTGGGACAACAGCGACATCGATAAGGCAAAACCTTCGATTTGCTATGTGGTCTATTTCGTTATGGTACTCCCCACTAGGAGACTCTCACGTCCAGCGTTGAAGGCGGTGCTTCTGGATGGTCGTGGTCGTCATCATAAACTTAGACAGCCGCCAATCCTGCTTGTTCCATTCCAAACCGTGGGTCGCCTTATGGCGCTCTTCAGAAGCTCTTTTAGGTCCAATCTTAGCGTTAGAATCTCCATGAATATTCTTATATTCGGAAATAGATGAAGAAATCGGATACTTTACTATTGTTTCTGCTCATTAGAAACCAACAAAGTTCATTTATGTATACATCACAATTCTAAGGCATTCTCATGCAAGAAATAAAAGGTAAGAAGTACCGAAACGAAAGCATGTCTAAACTGCCGCTAGTTTTTAAGAACACATTAAATACAATATTGGTTCTGTCATCTGATACAACGACCATTAGAATTCCACAATGGAAACATTAATGATGCCGACAATTCGTAACTAAAGCTCTAAACCCCTCGGCATTGATCAACCCATGAGGGATGATGCGCCATGCATTCGACTTCATTAAGCATCGTTGGAGGTGAATGAATGCATATCTCGCCTTCACGACTCGCCGTGACCTACCGATGTATCGCGCCAATGCTGCTATCCTGCCTTCGTAGCAAGTCTACCGATTTACCGACCCCAGAGGGATGGAAGTCTTTTTGGGCCATGGGCGCGGGGATCGATTCCACGTGTGTGTTGCAAGGCACCTCTTACCACTGCACCACACGCATTCGTAACTACTTAAACGAATTGATTAGTGTACTGATGTGAAAAGCTTGACGAAACGTCGTTGTCAAGCTCAGAGCCCAGCAATGCCATTAATACACAACTTTTCCAGGAACACATCATTGAACCAGTTACTAGCTCATAATGTCCCTATTATTTTGTCACTGCAAATGGCTAGTTGGTCAGTTAATTCTACTATTTTGTTAGTGAAATAGCTAGTTGGCAAATGTTCACTACGCATTTCTTAGCATAACTCTGTCTAACTGGTGTTTCAGAAGAAGTCACGGAATGGTTGTTTTAGGGCACCGCCAGGTCCTCACCGCATGCAGTTCTGGCCAAGAGTGGATGGAAAGGAGCTTTGCTACCTTCATCATTGGACTTCTAGATGACGAGGACCGCTGACGCATGTTAACCGTCAGCTAAGTTTTTAGATGGTTATATCGAAATGATGATCTTGTGTACATCGTAATTCAAGGCTAATCCTTAGCTGAGCTTTCGCATGGAGGTAATTTTTAAAGTTAGATGACCCTACCGAAGATTAGCTTCATGCTTTTCCATCGTGGTATGACACCTAAGAACATTCTATTCCATTTTGCTGAAGTCAATAAAAGAAAGTGAAAGAGGCAGAGACAAGGCAGGAAGGAATTTCCAGAAAAAGGTAACATTATTGAAGAAGAATATTAACTGTAATAACGAGAACCAGAAAAGTAATGGATTATTGATCGACGATGGAATATTTGAATATTCGAGTATTCACTCCAATTGGGCAGCGAGTGCGAGCAAGAATCGATTTTCCTGCGGACGTTGGGCGGTGCTACTAATCAACAACAAAAAACATGGTGAGGAAAAACATATGACAGAGGAATGAGACGAGGAAAAACAAGAGACCTCATGGAACTGATGACAGCTGATAAGTAAATGATTTACGGATAACTCATCCAGAAAGCTGACTCGTCCGACCGGTAGTCACAGAAAAATGTGGAAAAACATTGCTTGCGGACTCCTAAAAGCTTTGGAAAGGCAGTAAACTGCTATAACATGAAAACTGACCTTGTCACGACGCTAACCTATTAATGCTTCGAAACCGACTTTCCTTGAACCTCGGTGTGCTTAATCAATATGTATTTTTTCCTTGATGAGCTTACACGAGGTTGATAATAATATTTATTATCGGCTAACGTTTCGACGTCTTCGTCTTCATCAGAGCCGATGATCCGAGTCGATGGTCCACGCTTGTCTTTCGTCTCGATGTGGCGGTTTCGCCTTCGTGTCGAGTCAGGTCTTCTTCAGCGGTCCGTCTCCTCGAATGAACCTATTATTTACGTACTTCCAACGAAGAGCAGTATTATTGATTTACTCAACTGAATCAGTCGGTAGGGATGATTCCAACACAACCACTTGGTCATTCCTTCACCATGTATCCTTTTGAGCATCTGAATGGTTTCCAAAAAATCTTGAAATCCAGCACGATGTCCATCTTGCCAGCAATTTGCTTGTTTAGCAGGATTTTCTTCTCAAAGTAGCCGTGTCCAATACATCTTCTCCAGGTCATCACCATCTAACTAACTAGTGATTATGGAATAACAGAGGGGCCGTGATTCTTGGCCCTTTCTATTCTTGGTCAGCCCTCCTTATCGAAATGTCAATCTCCCCTAGAGTTTTGAAACGCACACTATAACTTCTCCATTTGCCAGCTAGAGACCAAGTTGTTGCCAGGTTGGCTATGATTCCTACTTACACTTAGTCTGGCTTCCGGATGAAAATGGCAGAATCATTACTACTTTGGCAAGTCAAGACCACTGCTGTGTAGTTCATCACCCATAAACACCCATCATCGTAGCCACGATGAAGCACTGCAGGATGGGAGCAAGTAGGTGGTGTGGGACGTGGATATGCCCATTTGCATTTGGAGATTGAACATAACATGCATAAAAAGAAGAAGATGCAGACGATGTGTAAAACTGATATGGTGAGCGAGAAGTGAATGGGGTGTGATCGATTCTGGTTACACTGAACGAATATTATGATGAAAAATCCATTATGAGGAGCAGGGAAATGCTTCAGATCTGCACGTGGGTAGGAAACAGGCTCTGGAAGAGCTCGTCGCGGAACACTTATACCTTTCAAAGAAGCCCCTGAATAAGGAAAGGAAAACTGGCAAAGAAAAAGTCATCTGCTTTCTAACAGATTCGATAATGACGAATGTATGGAAGGAAGATGAGATGGTCACTTTGAATAGTTGTTGCCAGCTGTTCGACAGTTCCACACATTGACCAGTGCATGGCATCCTGTTAGAAGCCACTGTATCCACCTACCGTAAGCGTTACCGTGGCGACATCACAGACAAAATACGAACGTGTTGATGTGCTATTTCCACCAATTACCACTCGTTTTTTTAAGCCCTTTCTTTCCTTTATAAATTTCAACTAAGCACTATGATCCGCGCTATAGTACGTTACACCATCATCGATCGATCTCCGTTGACTAATCGCAGGAATCGCTGCCATCTTTGAAGGATTCTTGTCAAAAGGTAGCGGACTTCACTTGTGACGAAGATATGGGAACCTCCAAGAACGGGTAAGTCGAGATTTCAGGTAAAATTCCACCCCCAGTCAGCACTCCATATAAACATCTGAATGGGGAGAGAAGATGACACAGATCCTCTATCCGTGGCCGCGTACACAAACTGGAACAATCCGTCTGATCATTTAAGTAGATAAAAAGGTAAAAAGTTCATATCAAGTAAGTAAATAAACGTCGTCAATGCTAAGAAACTCCACTATGGAGATCGATTTAAATTACCAAAGTAAACAATGGATATCGATCGATTGGAAGCAACTGAATCAGGCGGTGTTGTTATTGAGATGAAGAAAGGTGGTCACCACGATCACTAAGATGAACTCGAAACATCATAGTACTAATGGGACCAGTTCTTGAGTAAAAACCGTTCACTCATTCAGTAACAAGGAAAACATAGGATGGAATGAGAACTGAGAACCATAAACAGATCACGATGTTATGAAGATTACCATTGAAATTAAAAGACTTTCAAAGCACTACTGGCAAAATAACTGCTATCATTGTGAGTCATCTGTAACTCATACGTTTGTATTCACTTTGGTCAATATTAGCAAAGGACAAAACGGAAAAAGCGCCCAGTAATGATGTGTTGGTTAGGAATTCGCCATGCATTTGACGCAATTCGTAACATCGTAGAGGTGACTGAATGCGTATTCGGCCTAACCAATAACATGTAGGGTGTTAACAATGTAGCAAGACAATATTTTTTTATCCTCCTAGACAAGTTCCTTAGCAATCTATCTGCTCTGGAGTGCTGACTGGAAGGGAGAGGGGTATTGTAATCGAACCAGGAATCGATCCTGTGTGTTCCAATGTATTCCAGGGTAATTTCAACCATTGTACTAAACGTCTTCAATATAAATAAAACCATATTGGTCATTACTAGTATCGTGGAAATTAAATAAAAAAAAACTAAAGACTTCGAGCAAAAATGTTTCTTGCACTAAAAACATCTGTAGTACTTCGTGTCTTGGTATGTTTTGCAATCAACTGCTTTACTGAAAATAACATTACATAAACAAAAATCGTCCGGAAATCAAATTCGACGATTACTGAAAAAAGATTAAGTTGAAATCGTAAATGAAATCCTTCGCAATTCGAATGAAAAACGCTGGCCAGTTCATAAGATTTTCGAAGACAGAAAAATAAGGAAACAAAAGAAAGGATGATTATGTCATCCTTTTTAAAAGGAAGTAGAAAAATGATAGCTCAGTAACATCTCAGAGAGAAAGCCGAAACAAAGGATCCGCACGGTGAGGTAGGTAGTGAACGCGTTGTCCCCTGGAAGAAGTAAGCGCGTTCGTTCTCCACGGCAGACACCAGCGGTCCGAAGCTTCGCAAATATCTCAGCATCATTGTGGTTATATTTAACATTATACACTGTCATAATGAAATCGATCCCCGCACCCATGGCTCACCAACACTTCCATCCCTCCGGCGACGGCAAAATAGTACCAGAATTCGATGTTTTATTTCAATAAGCAGACACGAGGTTGTTATTATAGAATCTATTAGGATACAATAGCGGACGTTCCGGCGGTTTCGCCTTCTTCAGAGCCTGGAAAGGTCAAATTGAGATGCGATCTACTCAGTCAAACACTTTCATAACCTTAGCAGATAAAACTTAACAAATAAATTTGTATTCGCATAAGAAACGGCTTCATTTAAACAGCTACCGTTTATTTCTTGTAAGTAAATGTACTACATGGGCGAGGACTGTGCCTGTGTCAGGTTATTGGATTAGTCTGAGGTATGGGGCCAGGTCACGCGTGATGACAAGACACTGCTCCGTGCGGTTCATTTCTGGATATTTGGAATTGATCGAAAACGCTTCAAGAGTTTTACGCGCTGATGTTTTCGATTTGTGCGTGTGAGGATAGTGAGTCCTACTTCGAAATCTTCTCCGTTATGTTCCTGCATCCTATGCACGCCTAGTGGAGTGTTTGGTTTTAATTTAGATTTACCGACTAGGCATTTTTTTAAGCGGGCGCTGGATGACCTACCCGTTTCGCCAACGTGTTCGTCCCCGCATGCTTTACATGAGATCAAGTAGACTGTACCCGAGGTCATCCAATCACCGTCTATACCGTTAGGGCAAATTATGCAGTTTTTCGTTAAACATAGACGGTCATATAGGCGGTTGCGAACTAGCTGGCGTCGTAGAGTGTCCGAAGGTATTTCTATCACTCTCACGGAATTCTCTAGACCGGCCCTTATTAAGCAACGTTTTATGGCTGCACTTATTTCGACAGAAATAAAGGGCAAAAGGAACGGAGCCTTGTTTTCGCTAGAATTATCGCTTTGGGGCGTAGTTTTTCCTCTATGCCTATGTCGAGCAGCTACAGTTTCGTAACCATTTGAAATGGCTATTTGGCGCGCCAGTTTTGAGGATTCTTCCATTTGCTCTCTACCTCTGCACACGTTGGTGGCAGTTCGAAACATATTTCTTATAAGCACCCTTTTAGTGTGTGAGATCTCGCCCATGTAGTACTCTGTACGGCTGCTATCCACCAACTAACTTTAACAAAAAAAAAAAAAAAAAACGGTAGGTGTTTAAATGAGGCTGTTTTTTATGCGAATGCAAATTTTTTTGTTAAGTTTTATCTGCTAAGGTTATGAAAGTGTTTGGTTGAGTAGATCGCATCTCAATTTGCCCTTTCCAGGATCTGAAGAAGGCGAAACCGCCGAAACGTCAGCTATTGCGTCCTAATAAATTTTATAATGACAACCTCGTTTCTGCTTATTGAAATAGAACATCGAGTGATCAATCAATGCCGAGGTTAACAGAAAGTCGGTCTTGGGAAGTACCAGAATTGTCTGGGAGGATAGCAACACTGGCTCGATACATCGGTAGACACCGCGAGTTATTGTAAAGGCCAGATATGCATTTAATCACCTCCAACGATACTTAATAATTGATCAACACCGAGAGCTTTATCCTTTTATTTATACCTCGCCAGAAAAAAAATAGAGTAGGCCGTAAATAGAAAAGTGACGATATAATGACAGCTGGTTCGTCTCCTTTTTCTTTCCCATTCGTTTTTAAATTTAATAAGTTTCAGGTTCAGAAAAAGAACAAATAGATCAATTTATGACGTAAGTTAAAAAACATATGGAAATCACCAAGAGATCACCGATCAATAATTCACTTCTAATCGATATTACGAGATGCAATAGAACTTTCTAGAGTTCACACAGAACGACGGCACATGAAAGGATGCTAGGTTTAAAGTAAAGGACTTTATGATTAAAAAATGAAAACAATTTATCGTGAGAATTTCCATTATCGATGGAAGTGAAGAAAAAACCAACAAACAATGCGCACCATTGTTTCGAAAACTTGCACTTCAACCAACCTGAAAGAACCGTGATTGGTGGAAGAGGCTCATGTAAATATTGACTTCATTTCACAGTTAAGTTGCTCCTGAGTTGACATAGAAGATTACTGATGTCGTAAAGTGTGGTGTTTTTCACGATGTGCTTCAGTCGATATCGAACAACAATGGTGAGACATAAAGAACGGGAATGGAGGAGGAATGGGAAGAGAGCGCGAGCACGGAGAATGGCAGAGACGATCCTAAAACGAGCTGAGAATGCGCTGATGGGGCGAAACCACATCGGACATGGTCGAGAGATGGCGGTTTTTTTCACGAATAGACGATGATTTCTTCGTCAACAGATCCAAGAAGAGGTTGAGAAGTAAGGAAGCTTATAGAAATGACTCTGCTCTATCATCCCAATGGTACAACCCAATCCAATAAAGCATTTTTTCATTATTAAATTCGTTTACAATTGAAATCTCCAGAGAAATTGAAAAGTATTAAAAAAGTACAAGGTTTTAAAAATCAGTAGATCATAAAGAAAAATTCTAGTAGATGTAGATCCTGAAGGTTTTTGTTTGAGAAAATTAAAGCTGACTACGAGCTGAAATATGTCTACTTCCAGCTGAAAGCTCTCATTAATCTGCTGAGAACTTCTCCACGATTGACGTCTAAACAAGACGTTGAAACGTGAAATATTTCACACATAGTGGAGAAATCGGAAGAAACTCCCGGAGATCAAACAATTCCATCAATCCTCCAGTGCTGCTATCCTCCCAGACACGTCTGGATCCAATTTGCCGACCCAGGAGGGATGGAACGCGAGAATCGATTCCACTTGTGTCGCAGTGGCGCCTCCAACCACTTCACCACATGTGCCCTTAATTCATATGGGCAACAAATCATTCAGTTAGCCTACTGGTGTGCGAATGGTGTATCAGAATGATTATAAAATTTTAAAAAAAGTGTTTTCAAAAGTTTTCTCCACTACATTACGTACTCTGCAAGGTTCATATTTATGGAATTCGTACATATATACATATATACATATATATATATATATGCATGTATATATGCACATTATGCGTATACACACGTATACCTATGCATATATATGTATCCATATGCTTATATATTCATATATAATATCACCTGCAGCACCTGTAATACCGTCGATCGTCGAGTGAGTCGAGCGAGCGCCAGTAAATCCCCCATTTTTCCCTGTCGCGTGCAAGAGTAGCCCAGTGGGTTCTTCTCGCTTTAGGGACTCGTCGAGCATCATACTTCTTCCAGGCTCTTCATGAAGAACTCTGACCATCGGGTCGGTGGTCTTCCTGCAGTACGTTTGACATCCCGAGGAATCCAGTCACTAACAGCCCTTGTCCATCGGTTATCATTCATACGCATTACGTGTCCGGCCCACCTTATCTTCGACTGTTTGGCGTATAGAACGGCATCTTTGATTTTCGATCGTTGACGTAGATCGGAGCTTCGGATCCTATCCCTTACTTGTGCGAAACGGGATACTCCTAGTATCGTCCTTTCGACTGCGCGTTCGATAACGCTGAGTGATTTTTCATTCTGCTTACGTAGCGACCAGGTTTCTGACGCATACGTTAGGGCAGGAAGAACCGTTGAGTCGAAGACGTGGGCACGGAGTCGGGTGTTCTTAGTTCTCTTCACTACATCCTCTATGCTCTTAAAAGCTCCCCTAGCCACTCGTTTCCTTCTGCTCACCTCTGGAGCTAAGTCGTTCATCACATTGATTTCCCGACCTAGATAGACATAACTGGAGCATTCGGACGTATTCGTTCCGTCAAGCGTGAATGGGGCTACCAAACCAATCCGTTTCTCATGAACACCGTTTTTGTGAGATTTAGCCGAAGGCCAATCTTTCCACACGCTTTACCAAAGTTGGTAAGCATGCGTTACGCTTGGCTAATGTCTGCTGTTATGAGGATGATTCTATCAGTAAGGCGAAGGTGATGTAATTGCCGACGATTAATTTTAACTTCCATGTTATCCCATTCCAATGTTCGCATGACGTTCTGGAAGGTGGCTGTAAATATTTTTGGCGAGATTGTATCTCTTTGCCTAATTCCTATTTTGACGTCAATGTTAATATTGTTGTGAAATGGTGATATTTTGGTTGTAAAATTTTTGTACAACTTGCGAAGAATCTTTATGTACTGATTAGGGACTCCTTGACTATCAAGGGCTTCCATGACTGCTTCTATCTCAATTGAGTCAAAGGCCGTCTGTAAATCTACGAAAGTGAGACAGAGCGGTCTTTTGTACTCGCGATACTTCAATGAGCCTTGTTAACGTGTGAATGTGGTCCATCGTACTAAATCCTTTTCGAAACCCTGCTTGCTCGCACGGCTGTCCTTCGTCCAGTGTTCTGTCAATCCTGTTTAGGATGAATCGAGTGAGAAGTTTGTAGACGGCAGACAGCAAGCAGATTGGGCTATAGTTGCCTATATCGTGTAGGTCCCCCTTCTTGAACAACAACACGGTCCTGCTGGTCTTCCACTGAGTAGGGACCTTGCATTCAGACAGGTAACGTGTGAAGAGCCAAGCCAGTGTGCTTACGAGGACTGGCGGAAGGTTCTTCCGATGTTCTGATCTTATCCTCTCCGGACCTGGTGCTGTACGATTTTTTACCGACGATATGGCATGTTGGATTTCGGAAGGGTCATATGACGGGAGGTGGACGTGGCTATCGAGGAGATCTTAGTAATATCCGTGAATGTTTTTCTCAATTCCATTTTTGGGCGCTGTTACTGTTCCGTCTGGGCATCGGACTGCAATCATGTTGGTCTTATAATTGGCGAAGCTTCGGTGGGCTTTGCGAATGCTTTTCCCAGCTTCTGCAGTTTCGACCATTACTGCTGCTCTTCTCCCTTTAAGATCATCTTTTATCGCCTGTCTCAATTGCTTCGCGAGCTCGGCCATTAGTTCGCGGTTGCGTGCAGCTCGTGCGGTTCCACGCTCGCGTATTAACTCGAGACAGACGTCTCTTGGTGACTTTCGAACTCTCAGCTTTCATAGCGGTAACGTGAAGATGTTCAATGAGCCGATCGTATTCCTCGTCGATGTTGTCGACAACGGGTACTTCCCAACAACCGACTAATGAGTTGAATAGGTCCCAGTCTGTGGTGATTCTGGAACTTCAATTTTTGAACTTAGCCGTTTTTTCTCTTTTCCATGTGAAGCAGAATCTTGCACGAAGGAGGTGGTGGTCTAATCCACTGTAGAATTTTGGGACAACAGTGACATCGGTTAGGCAAAACCTACTGTTTACTATGATGTGGTTTATTTCGTTATGGTACTCTCTATTGGGAGACTCCAACGTCCAGTGTTGAGGGTGCGGGGGTGCGGGCTCTGGAATTGCGAGTTACCATGGATAGTCTTGGTTGCCGTGATAAACTCAGAGAACCGCTCACCCTGTTCGTTCCATTCTAATCCGTTGGTCCCAATGTGACGTTCCTCAGACGATCTTCTTGGTCCGATCTTGGCATTGGAATCTCCAATGATGACCTTGAAGAATGTATGGTCTTCTCTGTAGAACCTCTCCAAGTCCATGTAGAACGCTTCGACTTCTTCTTCGTCATAGTTTGATGTTGGCGCGTAAACGACGAAGATTGTCAAAGCCGGTGTTGATCCACATCTTTTCAATCGTAAACGTCTGATTCGGGTTGTAGGCTGCGAGAACGCCGACATCACCTACTCTACCATCGCATGTTCCGAGGAACAGTTCTTCTCCGGTGTCATAGACGGCTTTGAATGGGTGGCGTCGTCTCGCCTCCGCCAGGCCGATGACTTTTTTTTTTACTGTGCTTAGCATTTTGATACCCACGTATAGCTTCTTGGGCTCTAACGTGGGAGCTGGGTATACTCACGGAAAGCTTGCCAGGCTCTCCCAGAGGACTAACCGGCTCGAGATCCCTCATATGAAGGAGATCCGTGGATATATATATATATAAATAAATATATATATTATATAATATATATACACAGAACAATAGACAACAGCTGGGCGAGAAGAATCACGGAGTAAACTGCAAGAATAGGAAACCGAACCGTTCTCCAGTAGGACGACAAGCAGGGCAGTCGTGTTTATGGATTCCGTTAACCAGTTGTATTCGCAGCAGTGGAGTAGCATTCGCAGAATTTCATCGTGCTTAAAGCAGAGAACCACCGTGGAAGAAGATGACGTGAGAAAAATAAAAGAAACAATGGTCAAGCGTTCAGCGTTGGCCAATCCCTTATACACATGCAACAAATTCGACACCATTTGTAGCATGGCGAAGGTGATTGGACGCATATTCAGTCTCTATAACGAGATGTGGTGGCATAAAAATGCATCAAGCCATGGTTAGCCATGGTTTATGTCGTTCCTAGATTCATCCCCAGACAAGTTCGGCAACAACTCACACATCGAAGACGGATGAAGGGCCCGGTTGAGATAGCGAACGACATTGACCCAACGACCATATGGCTGTTGCAATAAGGTCTTAACACTGTGCTACCTGTTCCTAAATTCCATACACCAATTGCCGACGCTGAAGGACAACATGATTAGAAAAGCGGCTACATTTGAACGCGCTCCACTCCAGTCTCGTTCTACAGCATTTCGGTTCGGCGGGAAGTATTTGTTCGAACTAACGCGGACGCACCACGCGCGTCGGTTCGACGCATTCGGCGATGGCGGAGGATAGCCGAGCCTTTTCGGTTTACTTTAACATTTAGCTCTATTTTCCTTCCAGAAAATAGCTCTTACTCGTGTTTTTGATTTTTAGTACTGTTCTTCTCTGAGCAAATGCATGCCTTGTCACTTCTGTCATTTACAATGTCCTTAAATCACTGTGTAACTTAAGAGGAAACCAATGGGCTATCCATCCGTCCAGCGTGTCCATTAGAGTTTCCATGCCATATTCAATTGACATGCATGAGGAAGATCACGCGTTTTTTTCAGAGGATCGTCTCTGATTATTTCTTTTTTCTTGGGAGGAAAAGAACGCCCAAGTAGCTTACCCCATTTTAGCGTAGTGTGAGCATAGCCGTATTTCCAGATACAGGCTTCGAACTCTTTTTCAGTTCATTGGTTCTGTCAGGCGTTGAATCTGCTTTGGTAAATCAGTTTCCGATGCTTAATATCATGCTCTTTGCATGCCATTTGGACACTTGTGTCACCCGCCTGGCTCTAAGGTTTCCAGTTTTCTGAACTTTTACTGGGTTAGCCATTATAGTTCCTGAAGACCTGAGGACAGCCTGGCCAAAGTCTGCCGCAGGTCGTCACCACCACAGGTAGTCGCCGTCCTTGTGGATAAAAGGATGACTTGCCAATATGCGACTAGCTTGATACTAGGTTAGTGGTGGATCCTGGTATCGGTTTGCTCGCAGTTAGGCTTCCTGGTAGAAACATTGGACTCTCAGCTTGGCGTGTCCTGCTGGGGTAATGAATCCTTCTGCTGTACATCGCTGTCTGACAACTAGTGGCTGAAAATCGCAGAGGTCGAATGAGGATCGCAAGCCATGTCTGAATATGACTTCGTCTTCATGGCACATCCAAATTTCTACTACAAGTGCTTATTTTTCTAATTATAAGGAAGACTCTTACCTCGTTCAACTTCTGTCATTTGTCGTTTTTTTTAACCTTATTCATTAAGATTCCATTGTTTGCTATTTGTGAAGTTGATTTAAACCAGTGCCTTTTTTAAAGCATAAGCATTTACATAACAAGGGAATCTCCACTTTGGCTACCATATCGGTAGTTGTGAGTTTTGTGCTGTTGCAAACTACAAAACAAATTTCGTTCCTCCTTATTTCTGCCCGTTGTGAAGTTCGGCGTGGTTTCAAAGCGTGCTACTTTTGCTTCAGAAGATCGGGTTATCACTACATCAGTGATTTATAACGACTTTTGTGTAGGGAAAAATACTGAACTATTTGTCAGCCTTATATAGGGCCGCGGGAAGAATTTTCAATCAGGGAAAGAGCTTCAGTCAATTGTTTTTTAAGAGGCGCCTAAACATTTTGCTTCCCGAGTTTTGAAGGGTTCATCCTCCGTGTTATTTTCCTGATCACCCATACCATGTGAATTTGAAGTATTCTATATTTTACTATTTTAGTTCGTTGTTTTCTTAAAGCTGACACAACGTGGTTTCTTTGAGGTCAAGCGGAGTTTTTCGCATTTGATTTGATCCATTTACAGGCAAATCAAGTCTTTCAGTGGGAAACTTGAAGATGAGTGACAGCGATGACAGTGACTTCTTTGTTGATGATTCTCCCAAAAAGAAGGGACCACCCAAGAAAACATCAGCAGAGAAAAAGGCTTCTGCCAAACCAAAGCTATCTAAAGAGAAACAAGAAAAAATAGGTAAGCCTTTGTTAGATATTTCAAGACTCTCCTGTCTGAAATATGAAAGTATCTCCACTCAACTGTTTCTTTTTTTTGCAGCTGATATTTCTATGACTTTGTCAGAAGAAGACAAAAATGTTTTTACAAATATCGACCAAGCGGAAAAATCTGGAAAGAAACTGGCAATTGAGGATATATACCAGAAAAAATCACAACTTGAGCACATTCTTCTTCGCCCTGATACCTACATCGGATCTGTTGAGTATACCGAGAAAACAGTACGTTTCTGATTTTAGTCAGTTCAGATGGACTCCTTTAGAACGTTAGCGAACCTAAATTATCTTTCAGTGTTTTATTCTTCAGCTGAAAGCTGAAACCCTCGTACTTGGTCTGTTGCTGTTACTCGATTGTAGGTATTTCATTGACTGTTTTCCCACCTGCTGAATGCGAGAGGAGATTTAAAAATGTTTTGAATTGCTAAATCAACAGTCAAAATACATGAATTTCACTCGGAGGAGACTGAAGAATGACTGGTTTCTGTTTTTGAACGTTCACATTAGCCTATCTAAAGAGGCCTACATCACGAAATCGTACCAGAAGCGAAGTAACAGGAACATGTTGGTCCATTATGTCCTATATCACGTAGGAAAAAAGGTGCTTATAAGAAACATATTTCGAACAGATAGCACTGTATGCATAGGAAGAGGGCAGAGGAAGAAATCCTCTAAATTGGCGAGGTAAATAGCTATTTCCAAAAGCACGAAGCGATAGTTTAACTAGCTCCTCATCTCAAGCGGAGTAAGCACGGCTATAATAGTATGTTTTAAAAGGACCTGCCTGAAGAACTTTGTAGTAATGATGTAGATGCAACTGAACACGTACTAAGACGTAGACTAGTTCACAATCGCTTGCGTGACCGGCTAGACACAACGCAAAATCACCTAGTGTGCCCAAACGGTATAAACGGCGGTGATTGCTTGAGTTTGGGGACGATGTGGCTGATCAGTTGTAAAGCATGCGGGGAGAATGTATTAGCGAAACGGGTAGACCATTGTGCGTTTTTATAAAGGAGCATATAATTGGTAAATTTGAGTTTAAACCAAATACTCCACTAGATACTTATGGGTTGTAGAGACATAACGGAGAAGACCTTTTTGGATTGTTAACTAACACAAGGCTGGTAAAGATGTTAATTCCACTAATGTTTCAACGTATTCGTCTTCATTAAAGCCGATGATCCGAGTCGATGGCCCATTGTAGTTCGTCTTCTCGATGTGGGGTCATCCTCCTTCGTATCAAATCGAACTGCGTCAGTTGCACCGCTCGGATGAGGCAACTTCACGCGGCAGCTCCCTTTTATACAGAACTTAGTGCTTTTAGGCTGGTTATTCAATAGCTTAATAGCTTTGGGTTACAAAGACAAAACAGTGAGTTTTGGAAGAAGCTGGTTTGTAGTGCCAGTGAAAATCCATGTAGTGAGTTTTTTCCGCGTTGGATTGTGGAAGTTCTTGGCTGAGTAGATTGGGTTTCAGTTTAACCTTTTTCCGGATATTAAATAGGCGAAATCGTCGAAGCATCCACCAATATTGAGGAAATCTTGTTTTCGACAATCTCGTGTCTACTTAACAATAAAGCACTAAAAACCACTTTGGTAAATAGAAAGTCGGTCCTGGGAATTGCTTAATTTTTTTCAGTCGATGTGGGTTTACGACAGACAGGAAGAAAAACTCGTTATGAAGGACATACAGTATGTTCCTGGCCTGTATAAGATTTTTGATGAAATACTTGTGAATGCAGCTGATAACAAACAGCGCGACCCTAAGATGAACTGTATCAAGATCAACATTGATAAGTAAGTTTCTGAACTTTGCATCTGTTTTATATTGTATTTGAAGAAGCTTTTTTAACAACAAGCAAGTGGTGTGAGTGGATCAGGTGCTAGTACTGAACCCCTTTCGTAAAGCGTACACGGGAATCGTACCAATTTTCAAACTAGGGCCTTTGTTCAGTTCTTGGATAGACTGTACATACGAGTAGCTTACCATATTCTGCTATTAGTACCGCGTGTGCTTGCGGAACTGTTCGAACACTACTGGGGTGGATGCGTAGTTTTACGTTGCTTGGCAGCGGTCCTGAATCGTCTGTATTGTAATTCGTAGTCGTTTGATTGCAAGATTTGGGTCGAGTCAACATGGACACTTCAATCTGCCTGTACTAACATATACATGAGCGTGACGACTTGCATAAAGAAATAAGTCATTGAAATAGCACAGGTAAGATGCTTATCACTGAAGACATCTGCATCTCAGGAACAACTACAACGTGCTTGTTGAATCCCGTCCTAACCTCTTTATAACCTGGAGACGCGAAACCTGGCATCGCATTGAACTAAGTCGAAATCGTTCCCATGGTGGTACACTATGTGTATTATCAGTTGGACTAAATAGTTTGAAATGCATTTTAGCAAATGAATCATTTAATTCAATTCTCTGATATTATTAAATTTAAGAGAGAAGAATCAGATCTCGATATTCAACAATGGAAAAGGAATTCCAGTAGTTCATCACAAAGTTGAGAATATGTATGTGCCTGAAATGATATTTGGAACTCTGCTTACATCGTCCAATTACGATGACAGTGAAAGAAAAGTGAGTGATTCCATCCCAGTTTCAACTTTAGAGCTATATTTAGGCAGAGATTTGAATGCATTGCCTTCTTATATAGGTCACAGGTGGTCGCAACGGTTACGGTGCGAAGCTGTGCAATATATTCTCAACCGAATTTACCCTCGAGACATCATCAAAAGAATACGGAAAAGCTTTTAAGCAGGTAAGGGTTATTTCCTTTAATTGCTTTCCTTAGGTATTTTTGTTGGTATTTCTTTTAGACATGGATCAACAATATGACTAAAGACAAGGATCCACAAATCGTCAAGGCTTCAGGAGATGATTACACAAAAGTGTTGCTAGAAACGTTTTTGTTCTTTCTTGAAATGTGGAAAAGTGGAATTTGTTCTTTAGGTGACATTCAAGCCTGATCTTTCCAAATTCCGGATGACAGAGTTAGACGATGACATAATTGCTCTAATGTCTCGTCGTGCTTTTGATGTTGCTGGTAGTACTAAAGGTGTAAAGGTGTTCCTCAATGGTAAAGTGTTACCTGTAAGTTCTTGTTTTCATCTTAATTTCCTTCCAAAGTGTTTACATAGCAATATAAAGCGCCGCGGTGGTCGATTCTTAAGAAGAATTATTTACTGACTTGTCAATAGCATTTTTTTTAAAAGAAGGTTACTAGTTAGTCAAGGAATCGTAGTTGGAAATCTCATCTATATGTATTTAATTAATTGGTGTCACAGGTGCAAGGGTTCAAGCAGTATGTCGAGCAGTACACTAAGGATATCACAGGACCAACTGGAGAGGCAGCGAAGGTTGTATATGAGTCGGTTAGTTTACTATTTGCAATTTATCGGCAATTTATAGAATTAGGGTTATAACCATAGTGATGTTGAAATATTTGCAAAACTTTAAACAAAGTAAATAAAAAGTTAAGTATTGAGGTTTTGCTTTTCCTGCATTGCTTTTTCTTATAGCTTGGTTTGCCAATGTCTTATAGTTATCGAATTCCCAATGTTCACCTTTCATTTTACTAGTGTACACTAGAAATACACTCTTTCAAGGTGAACGATCGCTGGGAAGTGGCCCTCACCGTATCGGAGAAGGGCTTTCAACAAGTGTCATTTGTTAACAGTATAGCGACTATGAAAGTAAATACGCTTTACGTCGGACTTAAATCTAATAGAACTTGTGGTTTTACTGATGAACGACTTTTAGGGAGGTCGTCATGTGGATTACGTCGCAGATCAGATGGTGTCAAAGTTGATTGACGTTATAAAGAAGAAAGTAGGAAAGAGTACTGTGAATGTGAAGCCATTCCAAGTAGGATTAGATCTCAACGTAACTTTTTACATCCATGACTTAGTTTCATGTTTGTGTCTGCAGGTGAAGAACCATATGTGGGTGTTCGTAAATTGTTTGATCGAGAATCCGACGTTTGATTCACAAACGAAAGAAACGATGACCCTACAATCGAAATCGTTTGGATCGAAATGCGAACTCAGTGAGAAGTTTACCAAACAGGTAGTCTCTTTCTTTGAGCAGATTTTAGTTACTGTGTCACCCTTTGACAAACTTTGGAGCCGAAAGGATGTAAAATAATTAAAACGTATCACAAGGTTTTAGTTCACTTAGTAGACGTTGGCGAACCTGCTTTCTTATTTATCCGTATCTTTAGGCAATTAACTGTGGTGTTGTGGACGCTGTGCTTGCATGGGTAAGATTCAAGCAACAGGAAGATATGAACAAGAAGTGCAGTGGAAAGAAGGCCACGAAACTGAAGGTAGTCATAAAACGACGTTGTTAGAAGTGCGTCGTTGCAGTGGATTTATAGTATGTTTCAGGGCATTCCAAAATTGGAAGATGCCAATGACGCCGGCACGAAACACTCCCAGCTCTGCACATTAATACTTACTGAGGGAGATTCGGCTAAAACTTTGGCTGTTTCTGGCTTGGGCGTGGTAGGACGTGACCGTTACGGAGTATTTCCACTTCGTGGTAAACTACTCAATGTTCGAGAAGGAAACATTAAGCAGGTGGTGTCTACTTTAAACTTTTGCTTTGTAGTGTCGAATTTTCGCCTTCCATGAATGTTGGAAATAATGGTAGTTCAGAAGTGTGCCTTCAGGTGGCCGAGAATGTTGAAATCAACGCCCTGATAAAGATAATAGGACTACAATACAAAAAGAAGTATGAAACAGAAGATGATTTCAAGTCACTGCGTTATGGAAAAGTTATGGTGATGGCCGACCAGGTTAGTCCCTAGCGGCTCCTGTGTTGTGGTTTTTAAGCAAAACCTGTTCATTATGAAAGAAAATCTTTTGAAGTGAGGGACATGTGTTCCTCCTACCTGTTGGGATCAAGTGGTCAGTGATGATCGTCGTATTCGTAGTATGAATGTTCCGGTCACATTTGTTTCCGTATCGACAAGCGTATCAAGATAAGGATTGAAATTGTGACCGGAAAAACAGTACTCCTCTTTAGAAATGTTGCGCGAAGGGTTTTAGCAACGTATAAAGGCGCGGAGTTACAAAAACCTCTCAGTATCGAGATTTTCAATGATTACGAAAAGGCGAATCTGAGACCGAGAAGATTGATTAAGCAGGTGTATGAATAAGAGGTCGGACCACATGTAGTCTTCGATATAGATTCTTTAAAGAACACCAATTTATGGTTGAATTATTCAATTTAAGATCAATGTAGGACGTGTTGCAGGATCAAGACGGTTCTCATATCAAGGGGCTAGTAATCAACTTCATTCACCATAACTGGCCAAGTCTAATTCAAAGGAACTTCGTTGAAGAGTTCATCACTCCCATAGTGAAGGTGGGTCTTCTCGGTGTATTTTCAGAAGAAAACGCTATCATCAATTGAAATATTTAGGCCACAAAAGGGAAAGAGGAGCTTTCCTTCTTTTCCATCCCGGAGTATAATGAATGGAGGAATAGTACGGAAAACTGGAAAACGTATAAGATCAAATACTACAAAGGTTTAGGTAAGATAATAGTGATAAGTTACTCTACTAAGGGGTACCTTTGTAATCACAGTGAATTTGACTTTACTATAGGTACATCTACATCTAAGGAGGCAAAGGAGTATTTCTCCGATATGGTTCGACATCGCATTCGCTTTAAATATGGGGGTGTTGAAGACGACAATGCAGTTGACATGGCGTTTTCTAAAAAGAAGATCGAAGAAAGAAAAGTGAATTTAGGGTTTTATTTGTGGTGGTAGTAACGTTAGCCGGTGTGGCAATTGTTTTAATTTCAGGACTGGTTAACCAAATGGATGGCAGAAAAGAAAGAACGTCGCACACGAGGATTGGAGGAGGAGTATCTTTACAATAAAGATACTCGCGCAGTAACATTTAGTGATTTTGTTAATAAGGTTAGTGTTAATCCGTATACCCATTTGTATCGTGCCACGATGATTGTTGGACAGATAAAAGTTTAAAATACTTATTCGTAAGAGTGGTGTAGTAAAATCTTTTTTGACAAGTATGTAAACTTTTGGATTGAGAGGGGCACGCGTAAAGCAGTGATTGGAGGCGCCCTGCAATACACATGGGACTGGTCCTGCGGCCCAGGCTCACTAAGCCTTCCATCTCTCCGGGGTCAGCAAATTGGTACCAGAGTTGTCTGGGAGGGTAGCAACACTGTCTCGATGCATTGGTTGGCCAGATATACATTCGGTCACCTCTAGCGATGCTTAATGAAATCGAATCCATTGTGCACCCCTCAGGGATTAAACAATGTCTGGGGCTTTATCCTTCAATTCTTTATACAACGTTGTTCCTTGAGTTTTATAGTTATGGACAAATTACAGGCAGATGTCAGAAAATAATCGAGTGGCGTCCTAATGTGTTAGAGTATTTGTTGGTGGGAATAGAACACACTATCATTTTACATTCCTCTATAACTATAGGAACGAGTGTAAAGCAGTGGTTAAAAGTGACCGCAAAACACACGCGGTCATTGGTTCGATTCCTCTACACGCCATCTCTGCCATGAATAAAAAATAGGCAGTAAATAAAGAGTGACTATTTTAGCAATTAGTCAACGTCGACAATTTTATCTTTATCCTTTGCCGTGTTACATAATAACAAAGTCGTAGAAGGCTCTGACTTTACAGGCTTTCGTTCCTCTCTTCACTTATATATGATTTGCAGATTAGTCACTAATTCTGTTAATATTTAGGAACTGGTTCTATTCTCAAATACAGACAATGAACGTTCGATTCCTAGTCTCGTCGACGGTTTCAAACCTGGTCAGCGGAAGGTATGGACTATAGTTGTAGAAATTCTACGTAGATATGGTATTACATTTGATTGTGTTGTCTATGCCTCTTCCTTTAGGTGGTGTTTGCTTGTTTCAAACGTGCAGATAAGCGTGAAGTGAAGGTAGCTCAGCTGGCGGGTGCTGTTGGTGAATTGTCAGCTTACCACCACGGTGAAGCCTCATTGATGGGCACTATTATCAACTTGGCCCAGGTGAGTGGTCTGACGTCATTGGCTGACATTTTCAACTTAATTTTTTAGGACTTTGTTGGATCTAACAACGTAAATTTGTTGTTGCCTATCGGTCAATTTGGTACACGTTTACAAGGAGGGAAAGATAGTGCGTCGCCTCGTTACATCTTTACACAACTTAGGTAAAAGCTTCATAACGTGTTGCTTTCAATGTCAGTGCCCGTTTTTGTATAGCGTTTAATTAGATTTGATCAATTTCCAGTCCTGTCGCTCGTACAATTTTTCCTGTCGTTGATGATAACGTATTGCGCTTTTTGTTTGAAGAGAATCAACGCATAGAACCTGAGTGGTACTGCCCAATAATACCACTTGTTCTGGTCAATGGCGCTTCCGGTGTGTTCTGATTTTTTCAGATTTCGTCAGGAAATTTGGTTTTTGTTGTTCTTGAGCCCATCATCGTCTCTAAGGAAGATAGTTTGTTTTTAAAATCTGTATACTGTGTCGAGTTTCAAGATACGAGTTTTACATTTTGAGGTATCGGAACTGGTTGGTCTACATCCATCCATAATTACAATCCTCGCGAAATTTGTGAAAATATGCGGATGCTAATCCGAGGGGAACAACCTAAGCCTTTAGTTAGTGATTTAATACTTTTCTTTTTATCTTTATTAGGCATCCAGATTTTACTAACTTTGTAATTTCATGAATTCGTCGTTAAATTGTGGTCATCTTATTCTTCAGGCTCCGTGGTTCAAAAATTTCCGTGGGACAATTGTGCAACTTGATCCATCCCGTTATGTTTGCTCTGGCGAAGTTGCTGTCCTTAGTGACGATACAATTGAAATCACAGAGCTACCGATAAAGACATGGACACAAACGTACAAGGAGCAAGTGTTGGAGCCGATGCTTGAATCAAACGACAAGAAACCTGCAATTATCAGGTGAGGAACAGTGTTCGTTTATATTCTTTAGTGTTTATTGTTTTAGGTATGTTTTAGTGACTTCAAAGAGTACCACACTGACACAACTGTTCGATTTGTTATCAAGTTGGCTCCTGGAAAATTGAGAGAACTTGAGGCTGAGGGGCTGCATAGGGTGTTCAAATTGCAAACAGTGCTGAACACTACTTCCATGGTGAGCTTCTGACTATATGAATCTTCTAGTGAATCACAAAGTTTCCTTTTCTTTTTTAAAAGTGTTTTTCTTTATTGCTAGTGAAGTCGAAATACTCCCACTGTGTTTTAGGTGCTTTTTGATGCAATGGGATGTTTGCGAAAGTTCAACACGGTGGAAGAGATTTGCACCGAGTTCTTCGGAACAAGGAAACAAAAGTATATTGAGAGAAAAGCGTTCATGGAAGGCATGTTGCGAGCGCAGTCAAATCGTTTAAGTAGTCAGGTATGGTTGTCAGAGAATTTTATTTTGTTCTGGTTATAACCTTTTCTCTTGGGTATTCTAGGCTCGATTCATCCTTGCCAAAATCAATGGCGAAATTTTAATGGAAAACAAAAGAAAAGCCGTCATAGTGGATCAGCTTATAAAGAAGGGTGTGCTTCATTATGATATATTTTCCTAGCGGGATGGGATTTTTATGTGGTTTAATGAAATAGTTTAGGCTTTGAACCTGATCCCGTGAAAAAGTGGAAAGAGCTGCAGAAGAAAAAAGAGTTAGAGCAGAGCGGCGAGTACGATATGGCTGAGGAGGAAGAAGAAACTGAGGTTGGTGATGAGATATATTTCTTGGATGCACGGTGCATGAGTAAAAAGTGTAGTTTTCGGCTTTGGTTCCAGATATAAATTTCGAAGGCAATTTCTAGGTTATTTACTGATCGTTGGCAGTGCTTAGAATAGATTATGAAGCTTTTTGATCTGAAGGAGTCAGTTAGATGATTCGATAATATTGGGATTAACCAAGAATCTTCGATTTTCGATTTATCGTCTAACTCTTGGGGAAGACATTATGGTCGATCAATTGATTGGTTGTATTGCTTAACTGTCACTAGTTTTCGATTTTTACGTACTGGAGCATTTGAGAACTGGTCATACAATTAAAATTAGTGTTGTTGTCTTTCCCTACTTGTGTCAGTAAGTTTTCTAATTTGTTTCTCATGGTTATTATTCTCATTTGGAAACCAAGATTCGAAAAACGATTTTTAAATTCTTATGCTTTTTTAAATATACATGTGGCAGCTGGAGACATTATTGATACAATTGGGAACATTGTCGACTAATAAAGCTCTGAAGCTCTTGGCGTTCATCAGTCCCTGAGGGATGCGCCATGCATTCGACTTCATTAAGTATCGTTGGAGGTGATTGAATGCATATCGGACTTTTACAATGGCTCGCGGTGACCTGCCAATGTATCGGGCTAGTGCTGCTATCCTCCCAGACAAGTCACGTACCAATTTGCCGTTCCCGGAGGGATGGAGGGCTTGCTGGGCCTGCGGCAACGGGATCAATCCCATGTGCCTTGCAGGACGCCTCCGACCACTGCGCTACACGCGCTTCTATATCAACCAATATTGGACGGAATATTATTATTTGCAATCTTAACCTTTTATTAACTGGTTATTTTTTTAATGGCAGGGTATATACAAAATATAAGTTATTATTACTTAGTTATGTGAGCCATCTTCATGTCTACTGTGCGGATCCCAGCACTTCTCACATTCGATTCATTCCTCGTATGCATTATCCACGATGGTTTTTCAACTTTTATGTGTGTCTTCGGTTGCTGCATGAGAATTTTCCTTTCATCTTGGATGTCGTAGAATGCTGATCGAGCAATTCTTCCTGGAGTCCTGAGATAGCCAGGCTTTAGCGTTCTCAATTGAATTGCAAAGAGTGATTTTTTTTCTCAGACAAGTCCGGTACCGATTTCGCGACCCACGAGAGATGAGAAGCTTAGTTGGCCTTGGGCGGAATCGAACTAGCACCCATGGTCGTGATGACAGAGATCACTACCATTGTGCTTCTAGCTCCAGGAGTATTAGACGAAATATGGCTTGTTAAATATCTTGGTTGTTTGAGATACGAGCTTCAAAGAAAAAAAAAGCGAAATAAAAGCGTTTTATGGGCCCAAAAATTAGCATTTTATATTGTTGGATTAAGAATCTTGTATCTTCTTCGTAGAGATTTGTAGATTCTAACGACTTTTATTTAAGTTAATGTAGCTCGTTACATACCTGAGCTATCTTCAAAATTGAAAGACCTTAAAATTATAAAAATATTTCTAAGTGTTTTAATGAGGTATTCGGTGTCTTTAGTTTTTCGTAGCAGTAGTGAGAAAAAAGTGCTTTTTCTCAGGAACAATCCACTACGGGTGACAAGGAACTCGAGGGCAAGCTATCTGACTATGACTACCTCGTCGGAATGGCTCTCATAAAAGTATCTGAAGAGGAGAAGAGCAAACTGCTCAAAGAGAGCGAAGAAAAGTTGAAAGAGCTACGTGAATTGGAGTCGAAATCATGGGCAGACCTATGGAACGCTGATTTAGACGTATTTTTGGCTGCACTTGATAAACAGGTTGTTTTGTTTAAAAGTTTGTCGTTTATTTATCTATGCAACACATTTCGAAGATAGTCAATATCAATGATTTCTGTAGACTTATATCTAGGAAGAAAAAGAAAGGGCGGATCTGGAGTCGAACATCAAGAATGCTGCAAAGAAATTCACAAAGGAGGAGAAACCGAAAGGGAAAAAGGCGGCTGCATTTGCTTCGGTAAATAGCATTTGTTTCCATCAATTTAAATCGTACAATACAGATTGTTATAGGAGGTGTTTCCGTCAAAGGACGGTATTCGTGTTGAGCCAGGCATCGACAAGGCGCTCAAAGAAAAGTACGATAAGATGAATGCTGCTGCTGGCAAGGAAAAAAAGCCTAGAGTTCCAAAAGAGCCGAAAGAGCCTAAGAAACCAAAGAAAGAAAGCGAGGACATTAAGAAATTTATGTCGGTGGGTTGCAAGACATTTCTAAAGAATCTCATCATTCTGATTTGTTATTCACTTTGTTTTCAGGGTGATGCAAAGAGTCCAAAGAAAAAGAAGAGAAAGAACGAATGGGATTCTGATGCTAGTTCAAGTGAATTTGGTGATTTTAATGACGTGAGAGCTTTTTAAATCTCGTCTTTTATAAACATATCATGGTTTATAATTCTAGATTGTTGTGGAATTTTCATTCTTTTTCATTATGTACAATTCTATTTTAGCCAGAAGAAAGTGCATTATTTGACGATGATGATGAAGACGTTGTAGAAGTTATCCCAAAGAAAGATCGTGCAACCAGAGGACCGGTGGTTATTTGAGTAGTAATCTCGTTGTTCTTCTCCATTATTGTTGCTCTTTAGCCAAGGCGATATTATGACATGGATGAAGATTTGGAAAATGGTCATGCCAGTGGTGGCGATTACAACATCAAAATGCCTAGTGAAGACTCACCAGTAAACGTTTGTGGTGTCTTCAAGACCTTTGTTTTACATTTTTTAAGAAATCTAGTTAGAATTGTTATGACCATTTCCTTTCGTCAAGGATGGTAGACTGACGCAAAAACTTGTTTTAATTTTAGCCAGAGCCAACCAAAAACTCTATCCAGAAGAAAAAGAAAGTTGTCGGGAGCGACGACAGCTTTGTTGATGACTCCGAAGGAAAAAAAGGAAATAAGGTTGCTTGGAAATTGTTATGAGAAGTCAGTATTCAGTGGCTTTTTTTCAGTCGAAGTCATCCAAAGAATTATCACGAAAGAAGAAGATTGTCGAGAAAAGCGGAAGTGAAAATGACGTTGCTTCCAAAAAGAGAAAAATGGTTGGCCTCATTTGAGTACTTGCTACTAGTTTTTAGTTCAATATCTGTTTTTTATTTCTTAGCGTGATAGGTCCTAGGGTGAGGAAGATGAGACTAATGACCCAAATTGCTGTATTTTACAGAACTCTGGCGACTACGATGTTTTCGAGATCCCCGATGATGACCATGATGTGAAAGATGAAGAACCAGGTGGTAATAAAGGAGTAAAAAATACGTCTTCCACTTCAGTATCTACTAAGAAGGAAAAGGCGAAGCCAAAGGTGAAAGGCAAGAAGGAGAATGGCACTAGTGGTTCACCAAAAATGACTGACTTTTTCGCAAAGGTCCTTGTTGACTAATTACTATGTCAATGGTTGAATTTAGTGTAATATATGTACTTTAGGGCAAGAGTAAGAAAAAGGGTGCTGCTTCTGACTCTGATGATGATATAGTTATTGAGGATGAATCGCCGGTACCGCCACGTCAGCTAAGGTTCGTTTCGCTGTTACAGTCTTGGAATGTGCTGGAGAGAGTTTTGCTTCCAATCGATGTTTTTCACATGAAGTATGAAGTCTTCATTGAGTAGATTCCGCAATATTCATCTCCCTTGAATATTTGGAGGTTTTGATATGGATTTGAATCTGGCAAAAGCTTTTGGATAGATAGCTCACTATAATTTAGATACTATAATATTTCTCTTTCTAGTCGTCGTCTTCGCACAGGTACAAAGTATAATTATGATATCAGCGATGATGAAGAGGAGTATGAGGAGCCACGAGCCAGAAAGAGAAAGGTCGTCGATAGCGATAGTGACTGAAGTACTTTGTGACGTCTTCAATCTAATCGTTAATCTAGCGCAAGGAGCTGTTTATTTTTGATCGTATTTCCTTGTACCAGTACAAGTTTTTGCATTTTAAATGTCTCTTATCCATTTGGATTGTAAATTTGTTTTTGTGGGCGGTACGGCTGTCATAGTTCAACGCACTTTTGATCTCGTAATTTATACATCCGTTGATGTGTTAACGATACTCGGACGTCTGCACATTTTCACTACATACTAACTAAAGATCATCTGTAATCGGTTGTTAAGGAACTATCAAATGAAATTCTGGACGGACCTCCATGTGAATAAATTCTGTTTCTCTGTTCCTTTTCACTAGCTGTTGAATTATGCGGACACATTCTAGACGAAGTATAGAAAATTTTTTGATCTATTCATTGTTAGATTCCCCTTGTACGTTGGTAGTGGGAGAATTGAGAACTCTGTAGACCTAAAGGAAGTTTGCTCCTTAACCTTGAATGTATGCACAATTTTTATAGAACGTTCTATTAAATTGTAAATTCGTTTTGCGCTGAAATTCCTAAGTAAACACCAAAGGTTGGATCACTAAAGTCCCCATGAAGGTGAGGTACACGCGGGAATTAATGATAAGTGGGAGTATACCGTAGTGACCTACAGTACTAATTCTAGCTTATTCACTTGGTTTCGCGTTCCGAAGTGGAGCCTTGCGACATGTGGTGACGACCTGGGGCAGACTTTGGCTAGGCTGACCTCGGGACTCTAAGGAAACAGTGGTTAGTTAGACCAGTAAAACACCAGAAAAATGAAAATTATACTGGGGCTCGCACAATCAGTGATGATGGGGCATCCAAGTAACCAAGTTGGTACATGTATATAAGCTATAGAAAGCAGGATTTCGAATGAAAGAGTAGGATAACTTGAACAGTATAAGCAAAGAATCGCAGATTTTAATGGGTACCGTTGTTGTTACAGACGCTGAACGGTGGCTAATAGATGTCGCTTTGAAATTAAGAATTGTTTAGAGAAGAAAGTGATCACTATTTTTGCAGCATATGCATTGAGGACAAGCGTCTCACCGTGGGTACGTTGAGTGTTTTTGTTGCTTCGGTCGTTTTTTTCAGGAATAACACAACACTAATATTTCGGCATACAACCTTTATTACATGAAAGCACAATGGTATTAATAAATTAAAACTACAGAGCATCCTACTATTCAAATATTCATTGATCTTTTCGCTCGTTTCGATCTTTTTGCCTTGTATCCGCCTTTATTTCCGAAGCAATACGGACAATTTCCACCACTACCACCACCACCACTCGATCCTCCAGCAGTTATTTGGTCCGGAATACCGTAGCTTCCACCGTAGCCTCCACCGTAGCCTCCACCGTAGCCTCCACCGTAACTTCCAAAGGTGTTGCCGTAGTTGGTATTGCCCAGATTGTTGTAGGTGGAGTAGCCGTTTGATGGAACTTGGATCTGTTGTCCTTGTCCATTACCGTAGACGTAGTTCCCATTACTGGGATAGCTACCGTATGAAGATGGATACCCTCCAGCACCTTGGTTGCTGTAAGTGGACATAGTTTGTTGACCTGCTTCTGGTTGAATCACATAGCTTTGTGAACCACCACCATATCCTTGACTACCGTAGCTACTGTATGGATATGAGCCAAATGTGATTCGACCTGCTGAGCCAGATTTATAGCCCTGTAAACAATACCTTTATGAGTCAGAATGAAGTCAGATAAAGGACTATGTTTAAAGTTTTCTTCCAAGTTTTTTTTACTTTATGCTGGAACAAATGATTTAAAATAGCATAATGCATCTAAAATCATATAACTGGAAGAACTGAGTTTCTTTTTGAGTATGTTTTCAAAGGAATCAGTAGGAAAAGCTGTTATGTTAGTTACCTACAGCTACAACTTTTTGTTAAGGCAACAAATGCAATTGTAGAAGGTAACAGTAACAGTGCCAAGGATGATAATGGTAAGATTAGTAAGAGTATCAATCGTATTAGCACTCATAATACTAATAAATAAAAAGATTGAAGCTCTCGGCGTTGATCAATCTCTGAGAGATGCGCCATGCATTCGACTTTATTAAGTATCGTGGAGGTGATTAAACGCATTTTTGGCCTTTACAATATCGCGGTAGGCTATCGATGTATCGAACCAGTGCTGCTATCCTCCCAGACAAGTCTGGTACCAATTTGCCGACTCCGGATGAATGGAGGACTTGGTGGGCCATGAGCTCCGGGATTGATTCCACATGTGTGTCCCAGTGGCACCTCCAACGACTGGTCCACGCGCGCCCTTTCTCATGGTTGGTATGGCACAAAAGGATTCATATATAAAAGATAATACTGATATTGCCAATTATATGTTGATCTCAAACCTCGTTGATTCGTGTGGCAATTGCCTGTCCTAGCTGATTACCAAAGTCTGATGGACTAGTGAAATATACCAATGGATTTGAACTCCTACAAAAATCATAAAATCACTAGTGTTGATAGACGTTTTTGTTTTTTTATTAGATATATTAGATATAGATTTATCAGATATATCAGTTACAGTTGGAATACGCAAAGCACCCCAATCAATACCTTAGGGATTCTCACGTATTCGATTCTATTGGTGGCATCGTAGAAGTGATTGAACGCATATTTGCTTCGCAGAGTGATTTACAAGGGCTTGTTGATATATCAGATCAGTGTGCTTATCCCATTAGGGAACTCTAGCACCAACAGCCCGCTTCAGGAGAAATGGTGGGCTCGGCTCACTCAGGGCTTAAAATCGAACCAACAACTCTTTGTGTATTCTAGGGATCGCTGAGCATTGGACTACAAGTGCCTCGCATTCTGGACTACATAGAAAGTAAATGAAAAGGTCGACTACCGTACTCTGGGCTTTGGTAACCAGTAAGGACATACTGGCCGCCGTTCATCGTTGAACATTGTGGGCAAACGGCATTTTGTGCATCAGTGATAGATTTCAATAGAAGCACTGCCAGTAGCACTGACACTGAGTAGTGCATTGATGTCTGAAAACGATAGCCAAATATCCCAATTGTGAGATGTAATATAAGGAACAAATACGTTAGAATAACAGGAGAAAACAGAACTAGGTCCATTTTCATCCAAAGAGAGATTAAAAAGTGATCAATAGCGACAACAGAGGAGAAAGCCAGTGAACGGGACTAATTCGCTAGGAATGCTCTAGGTTTACTAAAGAGAATTTATAATTTTTACTATTAAATTAACGATACTCAATGAGTCCCTAGAGCGAGCAAAGCCCACTGGGCTACCCTTGCACGCGACGGGGAAAAGTGGAAGATTAACTGGCGCCCGCTCGAGTCACTCGATGATCAACTGTACTGCAGGTGATACAGGTGAAATTGTTTTTAAAACTACTAAATTGAATTTTATTGAAACTACTAAAGATTTTTATGCGATTGTTTTCTTCAACAACAATGTCTCGTCTTTTTTACCGATTTTTCCTATCGCTTTGTCTTTTCTCGTGCTTTAATAGGCTTTTGCTCTGAAATCTTGCGTCGTTTATATAGCAAAAGGGAAAACAACAGAAGAACAAAGAGAAGTTATAATCACAATCTTAATCGTTTTATTTACTGCCTACTCTTTTTAATATCAGGGTGTATTGCGAATTATAACTTCAATGGTGCTGAAATATTTGCAAAACTCCGTACCTCAGCTGTCTGTGGGTGGTGAACAAACACGCCATTGTCTTTTCCGGGGAGTAACGCGTTCACCACCTCACCATGCGGGTCCTTCATTTCGCCTGCTTCTCAGCAAGTTTTATCAAAGTTGTATTTCGCAATATACCCGGCCATTAAAAAGAGTAGGTAGTAAATAAAACGGTTAAGATTGTGATTAAAACTAAAGCCTCAGCTTAACTGGATTCACTTAACTGGATCCGATTTGGGCTCCCCAGATCAACGCCGTTGACGGTTGATTGCTGATGGCAGATTTTGATGGAACTGGCTGAGAGACAGGCGAAACGAAGGACCCGCATGGTGGCGTGGTGAACGTGTTACTCCCCGGAAAGGCCAATGGCGCGTTCGTTCCCCACCGCAGACACTTGCGGTACGGAGTTTTGCAAATATCTCTGCACCTATGAAAGCGAGGTTATTTTGGCATTAGTGGTTTCTTTTTGGCTTAGGCTTTTGAGACTCGCTGGTTTCTCGATGGCCTGCTATTAAAAATTAAAATTAAAATTAAAAAAAAGAAAAGAACAATGCTGAACAATTTCATTTGATTTTTCCTATGTGTATTCACGTGAATCAATGAATTTGAAAGAAGACAGAAATATTAAGGAGTGTCAATTATTAATTGGCTAAAGATATTTGTGTTTTCTACCAGTTCTCTGAGCCTCCCAACGGTTTACAGCCTCATCGTGGTTGGGTGATGTTCCTGGGTGTCGGACTGCGATTTTCAGCGGGGAATTCATCCCCAGGCAGTGTTTCCCAAGCTGAGAAGGAATCCAGCGTTTCCGTCAGGAAGCCTAGCTGAGAGTAAACCAAAATCAGGATCCACCACCGTCCTGGTATCAAAGTCGCATGGTGGCAAATTTCCTTCTGATCCACAAGGGCTGCGACTATCTGTGGTGGTGAAGACCTGGAGCAGACTTTCGCCAAGCTGACCTCGGGATTGCGGGGAACCACAATGGCTTAGCCAGCAAATCTCCGAAAAATGGAAACCATGCCGGTGTCTGCACAACCAGTGAAGACGGACCAGTCAAGTATTAAGTAAGTAAGTACCAATTCTCTAATAGATTTATTGTTATTACCATTACTATTATTGTTGTCATTATTATTATTTTTCTGCTGTTATTATCATTATTGTCATTATTATTGCCATTGTTATTACTGTTGCTATTTTCATTGATATTAATATTATAAGAGGGAGGATAGCACGGTCGTAGTGATGTTCGTTATCATGAGCATGGTGATAAGTCGAATCTCCGGGTCAACCAAGCCTCTCATCCCTCCGGAGTCGGGAAATGGGTTCCGGAATCGTTTGGGAAAAAAATCACTCTCTGCAATCCAATGAGGAACACTTCAAGCCGGCTAGCTCAGTGCTCCAGGGAGAATTGCTCCATCAGCATTCTGCAACATTCAAGATGAAATGAAAATTCTCAAAGAGCAACCGAAGCCACAGGTAAAAGTTGGAAGATCTTCGTGGACAACGGATGCGAGGAAACGAATCGAATGTGAGAAGTGCTGGGATCCGCACAGTAGACGTGAAGGCGGGTCATATAAAATGAAATAAATAAAATAAATATTATTATTGCTGTTTTTATTAATATTGCTATCTTTCTATTTTTGCTATGTTTAAATAACAACAGTGGTCCATGTAAAACCGTGAAGAAAAGTGCAAAAATTGTTTTTCTGATGTTCACTTCTTTTGTCGAACGCGAAAAAGTAGATCAAATTGAATCGTCACTGAAGGAGATCATAAAAAATCGATATATCCGATTATAGAGAACGAGTAGTCTTTTTTCAACGAGGGAAAAACCCAAAATTCACGCTGTAAATTGGATGGAGTGATCGTAGAGACTGGAAACTAAGAAAATTTTAAAAACCCTTGAAATAGATAAAAAAAATTGTATGTAGATGTGAACGTCGAATAGAACCCACAAAGATCAATTCGGCGACGATATCGATTCGGATCGAATGGATCGATACCTTTGTAATATTCGCACTTAGTCGGTACACAGATGATCGATGTTTTTTCATTGATAAACGAAAAATCCGAAGGAAGAAAAGGACAAAGAGAGGCGAAAGAAGCCGAGGAACTAAAGATGAGGAGAAAAAGGAGAAATGATGACGAGAGTAATAAGATTTTGGGAGTTTGCAGATGGTTCAGGTGAATGAGAATCATCACTGACATGATACTGATAGTGACAGTTCAACTGATCCCCATGTTCATCGCCAGACAAATGCTCGACCCGACCTATTCAAACACTACACGCCCTTCTCTTTCACTCGTCGACCAGCACTCAGCACTCAACACATCGACACTTCAGCTGACCGGACTATTGTCCAGGTCGTCAAGTTGGAGAATGAATAAATAATGCGATTGTGACTGAAAACTGAACGCTACGAAAGTTTGAGTAACTCTTATGACGAAAGAGAAGTCACCAACTCATGCAGATCACCATCTACACGATCGATGTGTACTCAATGCATTAGACGAAGCTGACCATCACAGTCCCTAACTTTTATTTTTCTAGTGGTGATTGGAAGACTGCTTGTATGGCTTAGGAAAGAGACCCTTAACTACACGGTAGACAGAGAACAACCTCGTCCCGTGGTTGTTCACCGTTGGACTTAAGTGATTTGTGCAACTGAACTGTGAAAACAACAAAAGAAAAGATTACTGGTGTTTAGACACCGTTCTCAAAATGCACGAAGTTATGAAATTGTTTCCTACATGAGTTCATCATCAAACGATCTACAATTCTACTCGTGGGAATCGAAATCGCATAGTCCTACACTCAACTTTCAACACTGGAATGAGGCTACGATTTTTTTGATATCAAGTCGTAAACAGAAAGGTGGTCTGGTCCCATATGTATCGATATCAATGGATAATTTTCTGATCGTATATTTTTCAGAAGATAAGTCATTTGCGCCAGCTTTTGTATCCAATTAATAACCTGTCCAGCGCCGATGTTGTGCAACAATTTAGTCTGTGAAAAGCTAAAGGTTAAAAGTTGAGTTACCGGATTCTTTTCTCGGAGTTCTTTAGCGCGTTCACATCATGCATGACGAAAAATGAGGTGTGGTTCCAAACGACCGAAATTATTTAAATTTAGAACTCAGGCAGGCAACGATCGCGACAACTCGTCCAGATAGAAGAAAGGAGCTTAAGACTTGCCCAAGCCTACCCATAAAAGCAAATCAATCGTAAACGAATTTTCGTGAGCACCTAAATAAACTCTTGAAAGTTAGTTTGGAACATTTAATACAGAGAAAAAACTTTTACCAACAATTAATAATCGGAGTAGTCAGGCTCAAGTTTTTTCTATTCTACTGAGATAAGCAAGCCATGTTGAGAAGTGGAATATTCTATTAGGAAACAGTATAAGCGATCCTGTGTGAACGACATTTCAATTCGTCTA
The DNA here is from genome assembly GCA_009735665.1 of Angiostrongylus cantonensis. NCBI lineage: Eukaryota > Metazoa > Nematoda > Chromadorea > Rhabditida > Metastrongylidae > Angiostrongylus > Angiostrongylus cantonensis. The sequence continues at coordinate 157,792 of MQTX01000218.1, read as the reverse complement.
AACGACATTGTGGGCCTCTTATAAGTGAAGAAGGGAGGGAGGTAGAGGCGGCTATGCCTCATTCTTTTCCAGAATTCCTGTTTTCAACGAGATATTGTTGTTCAACTGATTCTTGTCTAGTCGTTGAAGTTTCTCGACGGTGACGAAAAAATTTTTCCTACAGGCAAATATTTACGAATGTGTGCAGTTTTTCCGGTATTAATGACGGTTCCTCGTCAAATCGCTCTTTCTGACCGGCTACCGACAACCGCCGCTGCCCATCTAGAAACCGGCTACACTCCTCCGTGGAATACAGATCGAGTTATTTTAAGGTGTTTTTCGTCTGCCCCTTCATTCTTTCCTATTACCGTCTGCACATTCGGAAAGTGTACTCGGTCCGGACTACGGCATTTACCAAAGCGCCTTTACGACGGATTGACTGACCACCCACTAAGGCAGAAATCAACTGCTGCCCAGCGACATGCCTCAGCTCCTTTGTCGAATAGAAATGAAGCTATCTCAGAATCTTTTTTCACACTGGTCATCATCTAAACATTCAGAAGCATTATCCCGTATTGATGACGCCACCTAATTTGAATCATCAGGCAGCCGTTGAGCCAGCCACAAACTGTTGCTCACCGAACCGGCTCGTCTCCTCTGTCCAGTGCAAATGGAGCTATTTTAAGGTTTTTTGTTTGTACTTTTTTATGACATCGTTTACATATTCAAATGCTCTACTCAGGATTGAAGATGACATCCGCAATCACTTGGTTGGCTGACGAGCCATCCACACACGACCGATTTGTCGTGCAAACAGGGTTATTTTAGGGCATTTTTCATTTGAATTTTTGAGATTTCGGTTATTACTTACTCATTTTGAAACCCTACCTGCTCTTATCTTAGATGCTTTTTTAGTTTGTCGTATTTTCAGTGATAGCGTGGCGACAACAGTGAATGGTTGATGCGAATCGATCGTTTTGTTGTCCACTCAAAACAGCTACTGATGGATCTTTAAAGTGCAACAGCATAAAGACAACATGGATGTCTGTTTTCTTCCGAGCAAAAGTCGAAATATATTTAAAAAACAATATATGGACTTATAAGTGACATGAGGTTCTTCTTTTCTTCAAAGGTGAAAACTCTGCTCCAAGTCGGATACCGGGCACACTTAAGATGCGTTCATCTTTTCTTGCCGCTGCATGTTTGTTGATGTTTTCGTAGTGTCAACAAATTCGTAGAACTCGTCCGAGATGGACGAGATGCGTTTATCTGGCAGAACAGATGACCGCGGCCACTTTGCGAATAGCTTCAACACTTGTTCGAAAGTTAAACTTTTCATTTAGCGCTATTTTTTTCATGGTAGGTTTCTGTGGAATATAACCATGATAGAGGTAAGCTGTTTGCAAAACCTAGAACGCCAGTTGAGCTTCGAACACACGATTATCCGTTCAAGAGTGAAGGACTTCCGGCGAATTATTACTATGATTTTCTGGGATTTCCGATTACTCCCGAAAGGGTCTTCGAGGGTTCGAAGCTCAGCTGGTAGTCCGAGTTTTGTAAATATCTCAGCATCATTGAGGCTGTATTACACTTGTTTAATTATTCGTTTAATTCAAATCGTTTCGAGTAGACTTGCTATTAACGCAGGCATTCATCAAATAAGTCACTAAATTCTTGATGAGCAAATACGAGGTTGTTACTTTGCTCCTCGCTGACGAACAAACTGATGTTTCGGCGGATTATCCCTTCAGAGTCTGGAAAGGTCAAGTTGACTGGAATCTACCCATCCAAGCACCTCCATAACCAAGAGAGGAAAAGGATGGAAGCAAGAAGACCTCATTATCACTGAAAGCAAAAGAACTTCTTAGCTCACTCATTTCTTTCTGTAAGTCACTGAGTATATCAAGTGAAGTGGAGACCAACTGCACATGATTTACATGGAATCGTAATGTACCTTAATACAGATTAAAATATCAGTCTGAGCTATTGTGGGAGATCATGCGTAATCGTAGGGAGCTCTTCCTTGCGGTTCACTCTCGGATTCTTGGAATTAGTCCAGAATGCCTCGAGAATTTTACGCGCTGAAGTTTTCGAATCCTGTGCGAGGATGGTAACTTATACTTCGAAATCTACCCCGTAACGTCTCTGTATCGTATGCACGCCCAGTGGAGTATTTGATTTAACTTCAAGTTTATCGATTTTTCGAATTATCGAGTTTATCGTTGTTCTTTTATACGGGAGTGGAGTGGTCCACTCGTTTCGCCAATATGTTCATTCCCGCAAGCCTTACAGCCACTTTGCGTTAAATTATAGATGGAAAAATCCGTTAGTCTAACCTAATCTAATCGTCTAATATTTATCAATGCTATTGAAATCCTGATGCGCGTGTAGTGGAGTGGTTAGAGGTGTCCTAAAATACACAGACGGTATTCATTTCAAGTCCATGTCTCGAGCAAACCAAGCTTTCCATCCATTCGCTACATCAGTGACCATCAGAAGTCATTGTGTGAGCCAAGTAAGCACTAAGTTACCTCTAACGGTACTTCTTGAGCTCGAATGCTTAGCTTATCGCCCAGTAACGATCAATGTCAAAAGTTTCATTTATCCTTCTATCACTGAAATCTGAGATGTAACAGAAAACATTTGCTTGTGATTATCTTGCTAAGATAGCTGCATGAGCTTAGTAAAGTAAAAAAATATTTAGCATGCTCAAATACTCGATAAGATGTTCGATTTTCCCAACCACACATTCCCATTTTGTTAAAATTCGACAAAATATGCAAATATACAAACATTATGGTATGTGAGTGGTATAGTATATACAGTGAGTATAAAACATAGGTTAGAGGTGCCCTGTGAAATAAACATGTTTCCTAGTTCTACCTCATGAGTGGAGCTAGCTAAGCCAACATCTCTGTTAGGTCAGCAAACCGATCTCATGACAGGTCTACAAAGCCGTCCAAATACTGACAGTGCGTTTGCACGAAAGACCATAGTAGCATGTAGTACTTAATAACATACCTACCATTCATAGCTAACCGGGAATAAAGCGAAGTCTTTTGTACGGTCTTATCATGTTCACAATCTCCCAAGTCTTCTAGTTATCGAAAAATATCGTTTTCTGTCCAGGTGTAAGGCTGAGGGCTTCGAGTTCCAGCAACGCTAACGTGATGGTTGACCAGGGCGACGAAGTTGTGCTTAGAATTTTTGTGTTATTCTACAGAGGACAAATTAATTACCTGCTTTCTATTGGGTTTTGTATCAGCAACAGATTCATTAATCCTACATACGCAAGTAGTTTTAAACAATTTTTATGATATCATGCTCAGTTCTTAAAGGAATCGTATCTTACAATCGTACAAACGTCCCATGCTATTATACATCCTAAGTGAATGCTTGATGACTGATGAAGACGTGGTGGAGACCTTTCGATCCACAAAAGATGCAGACCGCTTGTAATGAAGACCAGGGAACGCTCTAGCATAGATATCCTGGGATTCCAAGGATGCTGGCTGAAGCCGGAATCATGTCCAGACGAAAAATCAGAATATTTTCGTGTTCGATAGTTGTTGCGAGACGGCAAAATGAACTAAAGTGTTGAAAAGAGTGTGAGCATAATCAGTACAGGTGAAAAAGTTAAAATCACGCGCTAACTGTAAGCTTCGATTTGTTGCCTAAAGTTCTAAACTCAAAAAACTGACATGGTTTTCCTGATTTCCAAATACCATACACGTGAAGCAACCACATTCTTTTTTTCACGACCCGAACATCACATCTATATTTCGCAAATTGTAGCATTTCTTGCACTTAACTCGGGTCCTCACGACTCTTTCATTCACGATAGTTTTCGGATTCTTGCTCGTGGGTTCAATTGCTGGTTGAGAGCTTGTGGTCCTGTTGATGAATGTCGAATATTACCCGAGTCGATTCCCTTGAGATGCTGTGACAGCAGTACTAAGGTGCTTCAGATGTTTATCACGGGCATTTGGCAGCTTTTATGGATCGATGGAAGAGAACTGATCTTAGACGAATAGACAAGTCTGGCACTTATTTCAACGCGGAGGGATGCGCGTTTATGTGGCACGCGTGGTGAACAGCGCACCACCACTAGCTGCCCCCCACTCAACTGAAACGATCGTGTTGATCTTTTCTATTTTATTTTCGCTAACCTAATAAGTTTAGCGTACTATTTTTGACT